>OX369260.1:13298709-13577709 GCA_947284805.1 Coleophora flavipennella
AGTGCCAGCTACTGTGCCGTAAGTAGGTACTACTGTTGACGAACAGTAGCTGGCACTGTTTTAACGTTATTACTACTGTTGAAAACAGTGCCAGCTACTGTGCCGTAAGTAGGTACTACTGTTGACGAACAGTAGCTGGCACTGTTTTAACGTTATTACTACTGTTGAAAACAGTGCCAGCTACTGTGCCGTAAGTAGGTACTACTGTTGACGAACAGTAGCTGGCACTGTTTTAACGTTATTACTACTGTTGAAAACAGTGCCAGCTACTGTGCCGTAAGTAGGTACTACTGTTGACGAACAGTAGCTGGCACTGTTTTAACGTTATTACTACTGTTGAAAACAGTGCCAGCTACTGTGCCGTAAGTAGGTACTACTGTTGACGAACAGTAGCTGGCACTGTTTTAACGTTATTACTACTGTTGAAAACAGTGCCAGCTACTGTGCCGTAAGTAGGTACTACTGTTGACGAACAGTAGCTGGCACTGTTTTAACGTTATTACTACTGTTGAAAACAGTGCCAGCTACTGTGCCGTAAGTAGGTACTACTGTTGACGAACAGTAGCTGGCACTGTTTTAACGTTATTACTACTGTTGAAAACAGTGCCAGCTACTGTGCCGTAAGTAGGTACTACTGTTGACGAACAGTAGCTGGCACTGTTTTAACGTTATTACTACTGTTGAAAACAGTGCCAGCTACTGTGCCGTAAGTAGGTACTACTGTTGACAAACAGTAGCTGGCACTGTTTTACCGTTATTACTACTGTTGAAAACAGTGCTAGCTACTGTTGCTTACGTAGGTACTACTGTTTGTCAACAGTAGTACCTACGTAAGCAACAGTAGCTGGCACTGTTTTCAACAGTAGTAATACTGTTTGTCAACAGTAGTGGATACTGCGTGGAAATGTAATTTCTACTGTTGAGGAACAGTACCACCTACTTACTACTCTTGGATAAGTAGAAGTTATTGTTTCTCAACTGTAGAAATGACATCCATGCAGCACCCACTATTTATGAGAAACAGTAATACTACTGTTCCCCATGAGTAGCATAAACTGCTTTTTAAGAGGCTGCACAGTGAGCTCTAGCGAAACTTCTAAAAAATAACTATTTGCTACTATCACAATTTATTTTAAATCTAATTACACGATTATTGCTTTATAGTTTATTGGTAAATCTCAATAAACTATACCACAAACTCAAAAACTGTATACAATTAAATAGGTTTTTGATAAATTGTGTTTATAGCGAATAAAATTTTATAAATTTTATTTTTACGTGGCGCTGGGGTCACAATGGAGCCTCTTAACAGTATCAGCTGAAAGTTAAATAACACGAAGCATGAAAAATGTGAAGGCCTTGTAAATAAAACCTTCATTTCGGTACTGCATTATATTTTTATTAGAAAAATACAAAAAAGACAGTGTCCCATATTGACTTCAAAGACTTATTTGTAGATAATAGGTGAAATAAAAATTAATGCTATCAACATTATAATAATAGGTACTTATCCTTAAAGTTACTTTTAAAATAATTTTATTTTACATGTAAATACTTACATGACAAGTAGGTACTATTGAAATTTTATTTACAAAATCGTTTCTATTCTATTTAAAAAAAAAATTAATTATTATTTCTTGAAAATGGATGGGGCCGATTCTAATGAAACTGTATACACATAAGCAAGTGACTAAATTCTAGTTTATGGATAGATTACATTATCAAAAATATAATGTCACTAAATAATAGCAATTTCAGGTTTTTACTCATCTTAAAATTCGCTAAAAAATCTTTTAATAATAAAGTATTATGTAAATGTGACCTATCCACAAAATAGAATTTCGTGACTTGCTTATGTGTAAGTATAGTTCCATTAGAATCGGCTCATCCATTTTCAAAAATTGAAATTTTAAGTTTGTAAGGGATTTTGTGAATTCGCTCTTAACTAGAACTTAACATTAAAGTAAATGCTTAAGAGGACTAACAGACAAAAAGTACACAGTAAATAACATATTCAGTTATTTCAACTAGCTGTCCCGGCGAACTTCGTTCCACCTTACACTACACAACCCTAACCTACACTTAATTACCCAACCCTACCCTACACTACACTACCCTACCTTACCCTACCCTAACTACACTACACCTACACTACATTGCCCAACCCTACCTTACAACACCCTACCTTACACTACACTACCCTACACTACACTACAGTACCCTACCCTACACTACACTACCCTACCCAAACTACACTACACCTACACTACACTATCCTACCATACCCTAACTACACTACACCTACACTACACTACATTACCCTACCCTACACTACACTACCCTACCCTACACTACACTACACTACCCAACCCTACACTACCCTACCCTAACTACACTAAACCTAAACTACACTACCCTACCCTAAAACCAATTAATATTTGACTGATATTTTTTTTTATTTAACTCCGAGCATTTTTATATTTCTTCACCTTTTAAACCTTCTTTAGACTTCAACAAATAATTCAATACCAAAATTAGCTAAATCGGTCTAGCCGTTCTCGAGTTTTAACGAGACTAACGAACAGCAATTCAACTTAACAAAATTGACAAAATACAAAAAAGATAGTTATTAAAAAAATATAAAGAGGCATTTTCTTGTAAATTTTTGACAGTTAAAGTAGTTGCGTAAAACTTGCAGCATAAAGGCAATAGGAGAACCGTAAGCATCACCAAACATGAATAGATGCTATTTATTTATTAGAATCGTCGATAAAAAATAACCGCAATAATTTTATATGGCTTCTACTCATGAAACTGAATAACTTTCGTCAAGAAACCTATACCTAGTCAATTAGATTTCTCATACAAATCGATCAGCTGCTTAGTATGAATAAATAAATCCATTTTTTTTTAAATTTACTATGGGTTTATTCATGAAGCCTTTAATGAACAAAAGTCGTAGTTCAAATTTAGCCGGACATTAATCTACCCATGAAACTGAACAACATTATACAGAGGTCCCGTTCTTTTGATGTTTGCTTACATCTCGAAAACGGTGCATCGTACGAAATTTTGTTGTACTACATAATGAAACCTGTCAAAATTCTTTACAACTTTGGCTTTCACACTTTTTATCCAGCTCCAATCGTTGCCTAGCTATGAGCTCCGAAAGACGGTCGATTTTCAAAAATGTGTAAGTCCCCAGGAGGCTCGAGTTTCCATACAAACGTAGTTCCGCTTTAATACGAAAACTACATGCCGGATTGAATCCAAACTTTACAAATATATTGAGTAGACACATATCGATGATTGTAATTACTTTTTGATGGACTTATAGGTATAAAACGGAAAAAATAAGAGCAGTTTGAAACTTTCAGTACAAAACTAATTTAAGCCTTCGTTTAGTTATTTTTCAATTTACTAACTATGATGAAAATTAATTTCTAACCTCGATATGTGTCAACTTAATGTATTTGTAAAGTTTGAATTCAATCGGACATCTAGTTTTTGTATTAAAGCGGAAAAACGTTTGTATGGAAACTCGAGGGACCTTTAAACTTTCTGTAGCACATTGTAACAATATGCATTTGCCAAAATCATTTCTTACTGCTCACCCACACTAATAAAAACACCCACCACTATTAACAAAATGACATAAGCTGGGAGTACCTACACGGTGTGAAGGTGGAACACATTCTTGAAAATGAACACGTTTTTCGGAGATCATAGATAGGCAACGATTGGAGATAGATAAAAAATGTGAAAGCAAAAGTTGTAGAGAATTTTATCAGGTTTCATAATGTAGAACAACAAATTTTCATACGACGACGCACCGTTTTCGAGATTTAAGCATAAGACCAAAAAACGGGACCTTCTTTTTAAAAAACCTCCCCGCTCACCCCGGATGGGTAAGGACTTTTAGTATGTTTATCTCCTAACTAGTCTAAACAAAGAAAGTAAGTCTAAGTTTCTGCTTTCGACTTTTCCATCCACATGCCCTTTTTGAGCACTCATTGACTACAACTGACGCACTTAGGCAAATCGCCGTCTACAACAAAGCGCTCAAAAACCACCTCTTTAAATAGGACTACGCAATGAGACCAATAACTTCTTATGAGGCGAAAATATTGTGCTTAAAGAATGGGGTGTCTGAAAATCAAGGGTCTTGTACCAAACAGCTATATTTTCTTGTGATGATTCATACTCTACTTCATACGCATAAAAATGACAATCAAAAAGAACAGTGTGTAGCACAGTCCCTGTGAAAATAACCTCCATATCATCACAGATGTACACATTATTAACCATTAAGAAACGGATATCGTTGCGATCGCAGATTGGATTAGGACCACATACAAGTATAGAACCTTTATTATACCGAACGGAAGACATGGCAACCCAACGAACACGGAATAAAGACTCTGTGTCGTCCAAGTGGAGACAAGATTGAATGAGCTCTAAATCAGAAGGAATTGTGTTTAATTTCTTAGGTCCCCAAGTTAAAATAGGATCTAGACTACCTTTAGAAAATATTTCATTTAATTTGAGTTGATGTTTAACAGCTAAGCTTAACGAGATGTTCCTACGGTTACACGAAGCTCTCGCAGATGTTTTTGACAACTTATGTTTTGCTTCATACCTCATAGAAGATATTGATGAAAGCGGGCCAAAATTAGTTATCATATTATGATAGTGAGTGAGGTGGTGAAACTTAGGTTTGAGAGTTTCATTTGAAAGAATCAAATACAATTCATTAAGTTCCGTCACACAATCCTTCAACACAGCATCGAGACCGTCCCAAACGGAAGTAGCCGTTGTAATTTCTAAAACTTCCCTTAATTTTAAGTAAAGTGTCCAATAACTGTCACCTCGAGGAACCTTATCACCTACTAAAATAGAGAAGTATCTTATGAAAGTTAACATTTCTGACGCACTTAGACGAATATTGCATTGATTAATGTGTGCCACACTAAATTCAACAGGCTTATTACGGTTATCTGGTCCATATGCAAAACTACGTAGCCTATTATTCAGCAATTCTAGAGAAAAATATTTAAAACGACAAATATACTTCATAAGCACTAAACCCATAACATATTTACCAACTCCTTCAAGAATGTCGTGCATGACATCGACACCTACTTGTTTGAATAAATCAAATCCGCCTACTTTTAACCATACACATTTTTCCTTAACACCAGAGTTTCCAGGAATACCTTCAATGACATCGGCATCATAATCATCACTACATCTTAAGATTGCGCTGTCTTCACAGGTCTGAACTTTCATGACTTCCTTTTTTACCCTACAAATCCTGCAAGGATAGTTTGCAGAAAAACTTTCAACGAAACCAATTATTGAATGAATTCCCAAGTTATCGCCGAGAATAAGCGCTAATTCAAAGTATACTGTTCCATTAAAATTGGGTACATCAAAATTGATACCAACGGTACTGATATAATTGAGTTCATCTATTACTGGCTTGAATATTACGTTGTTTCCGAATTCCGTTCTATCGTTAGAATGAAACAACAAGGTTAAAAAAATGTTTGAGAGAGTAGAGCAACGCCAAGGTGGTAAACAAGGTATTGCGACATATAAAGCGCCTAATTTATGAATCCCTGAGTGACTGCCCAAAGCATTCGAAGTTTCATAATCATCAAAAAATACAAATAAAGGCACAACGATTCTGCCATCACAACCTGTTCTTTTTGATTGCCAGTAATTCCCCTGAATGAAATTCTGTATTCTTGTGACATTACTATAAAGGTTTTCCATGTGTTGTAATGTATCAACCAAAACTGACTCCAGTGAAAAAAATGCATGCAGGACTTTTCTTAATGGAATAAACTGGATAGCATGAGTAACTGACGAAAATACTTGCCTGCCGTTAACAGTATTTGGCTGTCGTCTTTCACCTATTACAATTGATTGTGGAGGTATGTAAGTCTGACAACGCTGAAAAAAATTAAGTCTACGATGTTCTGATGAAAATGTGTAAAATCCAGAATTTACTGCATCAATTACTGTTTGAACTACTTCTAAAACGGAATGATTAGAAAAACTGTTAACATTATTAACCACATTTTGCAAAGTATCTTGCATTAACGTTACCACAGAATGTGATATAATGTTTTGAAGATTTTCAAGAACAATTTGAACAATATTTCTAGGTAAATTTGCAGACCCATACAAGACCGCTATGAATGATGCTAAAGCTGTTTCAAATGGTAATCTATCTGAGGAATTTGCAACGTCTGGCGCTACATCTGCTGATTCATGCAGCACTACAGAAGATAAAACATCATTTTCAGGTGGTGTTTCAGTATTTGTAACAGATGAATCTTCATTAAGTTGTGTATTTATATTTGTTATAAGAGACCCTTCATTTTCAATTGTGCCTAATTCTTCCGTTAAGTGCTCTCTTAAATAATGTCGGCGATATGAATTAAAAAGGTGGTATGACCTGGAACAGCCATTTTCTGTGCACCGATATTTTTCAAAGAAATGATTTCTATGGAAAAGTTGGAAATGAACGCGCAGCGCTCTTAAATTTGTAACCTCTGTTGTACACAAAAAACAAGAAATCATTTTTACTTAATTTCTTTTTATATCGCAATCGTTCAATAAGGCATAAACTGATGCAGGTAGTTTTTCTTTTAAATCTGCTGCATTGGAAATATCATACACAGCTCTTTGCAAAAATTGCCAAACTGGCAAGCATTCACCTGCGTATTTCAGGTTTAATGCCCATATAATTTTAAAGCAAGTATCCACCGCATTACATATGTTTGGCAGTTCGTATATCAAGTTATCAACGATAACGTACCTTCCGGTAATTTTTTCCAGTGGACCGATGACAATGACGTACGGTTGAACTGTAATACCGAAAGTCTTGTATGTGTCGTGTCGTTTACGACATTCTTCGTTTATCAAGGTTTCCGTTTCAATACGTGTAATGAAGCTTTCTCGGACTTCTGCCACAGAACATTTCTTCTTCCTGATTTGAACTGCTCCCAGAAGATGTGGAATAGTGAGAAGTGCAGCAATATTGCTCGTCTCTGGATCAGAGTCTGTTAAAAAAAAGATTATTAAGTATAAACATCGTAACTGGTTATTGGACAACAATGAATGTTCTTTCATATACCTATCCTAAAATTTAGAGTTTTTTTCTTTGGGGATTTTGTAACCCTGGCTATGAACTACATAAACAAACAAATACAATAAACTTTGTTTAATCTTTACTTTAATAAAAATTAATAAATTTTGGATTTTACGAAAGTACTCCGCTTCACTAGGTTTACACTTACTTTAGTGGACATACCTACACCTAGATATTTTAGATTATTAGATCTTAATTAAAATAAGCGTATTTGCTACCGTTATTGCTCAAAGGATTTAAATATTTTACTACTAACTTATCTTTCGTGGTTTCAAAAATCTTGACGCGTGAATTTATAAAATAAAAAAGTTTTGAAAACTAAAAAACGACTTCAAAAAGAAAATACTCAAAAGTATGAAATAATATTTTTATACATATAAATACACGAAATTAACCAACAATAGTGAAATCAAAGGTAGGTACGAATCAAATTAGAGGACTACAATTGTTTTGAGGTCGGTACCAGCACACAGCTACTTACCTACCAAATGTTTAAGATTCGATCGCTTTGCTGGCATCGACCTCAAAAAAAATTTTAGTCCTCTAATTTGATTCGTATCAACCTTTGATTTCACTATTGTTGGTTAATTTCGTCAACCGATTCAGATATCTGACCACCTGGAACTGGCGTGGATTTAACATCCAATCTTAACTTCGGTCGTTACATTGATCAATTATTTGTTACCTACTACTTACGAGAAGGTTTTAGATTATTTATAAAAAATATAAAAATCAGTTTCAGTACACCCCTTTCTGAATCAGGGGTTAAGTAGGTAAAATAAAAGAAAGCGAAATAAAACTTACTATTCACGAGATTCTTTAGTTCCTGAACAAATGAACTTTTGTTTGAGACATTTCCTAACAGTTGAATCAACTTTTTCTTCAAAAGTGGAAACTTATTTTCGAAGCTATTTTCATTTCCAGGGTACCACTGGTCAAAATCTGCTGTAAGCTGAAAGAATTTTTACTTTTAAAAATAAAATGTATTAATTGATGTTTAAAGAATCGCTTAGCCATTAACTGAACCCACTAAAATCAGAAAAGACAACATAATCTTATGGCACCAATCAATAGGGTCCATCATCATCTCAGCAGCATGAATATTAAGAAGTCAAACCTTCCTTCGTTAGCTCACCTGAATAACCTGAAAAAAATCGAGTAACGGTCTATACCTACCTAAGTATCTACGTATAATATTTAAAGAATTATTCTCCAACTCCTTACCGTTGAGGAGTTGCACCTTCCATCATCAGCTCATAAACATAAAATTATTATCAGATGTTAAAACTTGAACACTTTTAGAAAATACATGAAACACGTTATACATGCCTATAAAATTTGAGGGTGCCCTCGATTTCCCCAGGATCCCATCATCAGATCCTGACTTGGTGAAAATGGGACCACCTCGGAAGTATACTTTTTGAAAATCGGTCCACAATTGACGGAGTAATCGGTGAACATACATTAAAAAAAACATGTGGAATGGAACCTACTCCTTTTTTGAAGTCGGATCCTAGGGAAATTGAGGGTAACCCTCAAAATTTACAGGCACGTATTGAGTGTTTCATGTGTTTCCTAAAGCTAATTGAGTTTCTGCGTCTGGTAGCCATCAATTTGTGTTGATGAGCTGATGATGGAAGGTACAACTCCTCAACGGTTAGGAGTTGGAGTATAATTCTTTTAATATTATACGTAGTTAAGTATAGACTGATAGTTATATTTGTCACCAACTCAGGATATGATGATGGAATCCCAGGGAAATCGAGGACGACCCTCAAATTTGATAGGCATGTATAACGTGTTCCTTGTATGTTCCAAAGCTGATCAAGTTTTTATATCTGGTAGTCATAATTTTATGTTGATGAGCTGATGATGGAAGGTACAACTCCTCAACAGTTAGGAGTTTGAGGATAATTCTTTAAATATTATATGTAGATACGTAGGTAGTTATAGACCGATTATTACTTTCGGCGTGACTAATATGTATACCCATGGCAAATTACAACTTTCTAGTACTAATAGTCTCTGAGCTAAACCGCGGACAGACAGACATAGCAAAACTATAAGGGTTCCTTGTTGACTGACTATGGAACCTTAAAAATAACCCAATTCGGGTCTCCTTCTCGACCCTGTCACGTTAAAAATAAATTGCACAGCCAACCTGTGCATACTTTCTTGTCTTAACATATAGCAAAGTCAGGCTTACACAAATCAACAATAAATTAAACATTACGCTTACTTAATGGCAAAGAATAAAGGCGTATCAGACTTGATGAAATATTTACAAATAATTTGGGTTTGTGTGAGAGGTACCATATTTATGTCATATATTGATAGATTAACTTACCAAAGAGTGCCCCCATGAACGCTTTAAACATGGAAACTCCAGGAGATAAGTGTGAGTTTCTTCCGATACGACACGCTGTAGTCGTCGTTTTCTTGTTTTAGACCACTTCTCAGTGCAAAGAGCTAAATTATCTGCGGAACAATGTAGCCACTCCAAACATTCCTCTACTTCAGCTGAATCGAGATCTTCTTCACTGGTTAAGGCAGAATCTTCTTCCGACAGCGAGGTTATCCTTTTATTAGAGTTTTTTTTTTCTGGAGTTAGAGTTTTTTCAAGAAGTGAACCGCGCGGCCTTGGCTGGTACACTTTGTTTCGGCGAAACTTTGCCTTTAGATTCGTTACTGCGTCATATAGCCGACCATGGGCTCGCCCGGGCCCTTCAGATGCTTTAGTGTAATAAATTGAGCAGTTTTCAGCAGGGAATACTTGTTCTGTTAAAATGACAGTTCTTTAAAATTGCTATAACATAGATTAACATAAAAGTAATTGCAGGTTAACTGACCCTAAGCATGGACACTGCTTGGATGGGTTTGAATGTTACTGGCATATTTCTCTAACATAGGCTTCAAAAGTTCTGACAGAGGGGTCCGCCACTACCCCTACAACTGCCACCAACCTGGACTTGGCCCCCGTGTTTGGAGTATGGCCTAGCCTTCTTGGGAAAAGACCCGTGCCCCAGCTGTGGGGACGTATTGGGGTAACGAAAATGTTTATTGTATACATACTTTTATACTAGCCAAATGTGTATCAGGCCTTATACTTGTATTAATCCCTACTTATTATAATTATAATAATAATAATATAATAATAATATATAATATAATATAATAATATTAATATTATAAATGTGAAAGTAACTCTGTCTGTCTGTTACGCTTTCCCGCAAAAACTACTGAACGGATTTGACTGAAATTTGGTAGGTAGACAGATTAGGACCTGGGTTAAGACATAGGCTACTTTTTACCACGCTCGCGAGCCGCTTGCGGCTCGCGCACTGCACACCCTCGCAAAGTCATAGAAAAGTGGTCCACGCGGGTGAAGCCGCGTAATACTTACCAATTTGTTTAATCCAATGTAAATATATGTCATTTGTTACAGGTGCTTTGGGGTCATATTTAACTATTTCTGAAGAAATTTCCTTTGTCAAAGTTTTTCTCAGACCTTCTCCTAAGGGTTCCGTACGCCGTTTAAGGAGCAGTCTACCTTCTTGAGTAGTTTTGAGAAGTTTTGTTAAGTCCTGAATTGTGTTCTGAAAAATACAAATGAATATATTTTTTGAAGATAAAAAAACTTAAAATTTAAAAACCCCCAACAGAAACCTCTAAAAAGGATAAAATAAAACGTACTGGTCCTTTAATTTTAATATAAGTAGTAACATTTTGATCCAAGAGTCGTCGCGCACGGGGAACGCTAAGTTGTGAAATTATAAGTAACTAGCTGTCCCGGCGAACTACGTACCGCCTTACATTACATTACACTGCCCTACCCTACACTACACTACCCTACCCTACACTACTCTACCCTACACTACCATACCCTACACTACCCTACCCTACATTACCCTACCCTACACTACACTACCCTACCCTACACTACCCTACACTACACTACCCTACACTACCCTACACTACCCTACACTACCCTACCCTACCCTACATACACTACACTACACTACACTACCCTACACTACACTATCCTACATTACACTACCCAACCCTACCCTACACTACCCTACCCTACACTACCCTACCCTACACTACCCTACCCTACACTACCCTACCCTATAGTTTCCTACCCTAAACTACACTACTCTACCCTATACTACACTACCCTACCCTACACTACCCTACCCTACACTACCCTACCCTACCCTACACTACCCTCTCCTACCCTACATACACTACACTACCCTACACTACACTACTCTACACTACCCTACACTACACTACCCTACCCTACCCTACCCTACATACACTACACTACACTACACTACACTACCCTACACTACCCTACCCTACACTACCCTACCCTACCCTACACTACACTACCCTACCCTACACTACACTACACTACCCTACCCTACCCTACCCTACACTACCCTACCCTACACTACCCTACCCTACCCTACACTACCCTCTCCTACCCTACATACACTACACTACCCTACACTACACTACTCTACACTACCCTACACTACACTACCCTACCCTACCCTACCCTACATACACTACACTACACTACACTACACTACCCTACACTACCCTACCCTACACTACCCTACCCTACCCTACACTACACTACCCTACCCTACACTACACTACACTACCCTACCCTACCCTACCCTACCCTACCCTACTCTACATAAGAACCTTCTCCTGACAATAAGGAACTCGACAAAAAAAGAATTAGCCAAATCGTTCCAGCCGTTCTAGAGTTATAGCGTCAGGAAGGAAAACCCGACTTATTTTTATATAGTAGATTAGTTGTAGTAAAGTAAATCAGTTGTATTCTGTTTTTATTTTAATCACTTACATACATACTTACCGATTGCTTTAACGGTGAAGGAAAACATTGTGTGGAAACCTGCACACGCCTGCGAAGAAACTCGAAGATTGTGTGTGAAGTCGACCAACCCGCACTGGGCCAGCGTGGTCGACTAAGGCCTAATCGCCCTGATTCAGGGTAGGCTCGAGCCCCTCGGTGGGGACGTATATGAGATATTATAATAATAAATAACAGGACACCAAATTTCGAACCGTTCAGTCCGGTGGAAGGTGCCCACACCCCTTCAAGTCACCTATCAAATAAAAAAACTAATCAAAACTGTTTCATCCATTTGGGAGCTACGATGCCACAGACAGATACACAAACACTTGAAACTTATAACACCTCACCCCTCTTTTTGCATCCGGGTTTGAACTTTTAACATCACCCCTCTTTTTGCATACGGGGTTGTCTTAACAAACATATTTGTCCTTATCCATACTAATATCATAAATGCCAAAGTAACTGTCTGTCTCTCTGTTGCCTTTTCACACTTAATCCCCTTAACGGATTTAGATGAAATTTAGTATGGACTGGACAAATTTATGTATTTTGAATGACTCAACACAGTTTAAATAGAATAGAATAGAATAAACATTTATTTAGCAGACCATAAATGAGAATGTGTAAACCTGGGACAAACAGTCCAGCTAAGTAGGTAAAACTTCAAGAAAGAGATCAATCGACGAATAAAACTCGGCCTGGCAGTGTTCGGAAAGCTTCGAAATATCTTCACATCCCAAATACTGCAGTGTCTTAAGACCAAGGTTTTTGACCAGTGTGTGTTGCCAGTGATGACATACGGAACTGAGACATGGTCGCTTACTATGGGCCTCATAAGAAGGCTCAAGGTCACCCAAAGGGCAATGGAGCGTGCTATGCTCGGAGTTTCCCTGCATGATCGAATCATAAACGAGGAGATCCGTAGGAGAACCAAAGTAACCGACGTAGCTCACAGAATGGCTAAACTTAAATGGCAGTGGGCACATAGCTCGTAGAACAGATGGCCGTTGGGGCACTAAAGTTCTCGAGTGGCGACCTCGCATCGGAAGACGTAGAGTAGGCAGCCCTCCCACACAGTGGACTGACGACCTGGTGAAGGTAGCGTGAAGCAACGGATGCGAGCAGCGCAGGACAGGTTGTCGTGGAAATCCTTGGGGAGGCCTTTGTCCAGCAGTAGATGTGTTTCGGCTGATATGATGATGAAATGACAACATAGCTAAGTATACTCACCAATTTTTCTGTTGAGAAGTCAAGCGAGCAAGAAGAATCACATGATTTGCTCGATGTAGGTGTGGACACTGGAGAAATGATGGGTGAACTTTCACTTGGAGTGAGACCTCCTACGTCTTTACCATAAATTTCTACTAGGTTATTAATATCTTCATTTTCTTCTCCCTCTTTTATCTTAAGGCTTTTCCAGTCTGCAAGAGCCTTTTTAAACTTTGCTTGTGGGCCAATGGCAGGAATTAACTCTTTTATTTGTCCATCGTCTAATAGTGGCAACGCAACTAAGTCAACTTCGTTTTCTGGAAAAACGAAGATTATGTAAGTTATAGGTACCTATGAAAACAGTTTAGTGATATGTTAAATCAGTAACAGAAACAAGTAATAATAAATGTTAAAATGTAAATTACACTAGGTTAGTTTTGTGTTAACTCGAAGCGCTAACCGAAGATTAGTTCTACGACACAGTGACCCGCACCATAACCATCATGGGGCCTACACACGCTTGCCACAAGCCACAAGCGTCTACAAAAGCTCGGCAAACTGAGGCAAGCCTGTTTAGCCAAGTGCCTCGCTCTACATGCTTGTGCTTGTGGGCGCTAGCTGTGGCTTGGCAAGCATGTGGAGGGCACCTGTACAGCACAACACAAACATGCGCAAACACAAAATTACCGTCAGAATTCTGCTACAAATAGAAGAAGTAGACAGGTAGTCAGGTCAGGTCATGTAGCTTTACTCTCTAAAATTGTTTAGATAGGTAGTTTCTGAAATATACAAAGAACAAAGTAGGTTACCTAATTAGTAACATGTAAGTACTATGAGGTAATTCAGGATGCGGTACCTAGTACCTTAGATATGACCTAGTCCCCTCCCAAGCTTTGGGCTTTGAGGTTATGGAGCTTGTATGATACATAAATGTGCCAACTAGGTACTTACTTACCAATAAATTTTTCGATGTATTTATCGAGTTCCCATTTATGGAGAAGTTGCTCAATGTCTTCAGATGACATTGTTTTCGATTGTACCAGCACCCATCCACACCAATTAAATACACGCACTATTTATTTTACACTATTTTTCCTGCGAGTGAGCACCTTGTGGATTGTAAAAATATTTTAAAACGGTTTTTAAATCTCTGAAATAAGAAATGAAATTGATCACGCGCGATTGTGAGCCGCCACAAACATAAATGCGATGCACGGCACGCACGCATGATGCAATGCACGCCATTTGCAAATCGGAACAGTGTGACCATCTCGAAAATGATGAATCTGCCCGACACTGGCAAAAAATCCGCCAAAACCTGCCAGAATAAATATTCGCTTGTGTTTTCTACTTTGTTTTCTTGAAACCTTAACTTTTTTGTCACGGTTAGTTTTTTGTACTGGACCCAGAAGCTGATCAAGAGAGTGGTCCAACTTCAGACTTTGGAACCTACCTGCATCAAAGGACTCGTCAAGAAAAATAAAACAGGCCTAAATTCTAAGAAGATACTTATTGATTTGGCCCAGCCACATACTTCGTAGAACAGATATTATGGTCGTTAAGGTAGTAAAGTTCTTGAGTGGTGATCGCGTACTAAAACGCACCGCATTGAAAATGACCTGTCCTGCTCATTCGCATCTAGCGGCTTTGCGCAACCTTCACCAGGTCATCGGTCAACCGAGTGTGAAGCCTGTCTACGCTACGTTTTCCGGTGTGCGGTCGCCACTAGAGAACTTTACTGCCCTAACGCCCCAATGGTAGCTATTTGCCCCGGCCGTGAAGCTCGTAGAACAGATGGCCTTTGGGGTATTAAAGTTCTCGAGTGGCGACTACGCTCTAAAAGACTTATCGCAAAGAATGACCGGTCCTGCTCGTCCGCATCCAGCGGCTTTCCGCTTCCTACACCAGGTCATCGGTCCACCGAGTGGGGGCCTGCCTATGCTACGTCATCCAGTACGCGGTTACAACTTAAAAACTTTACTACCCAACAGTCACTTGTTCTACGAGCTATGAGGCCAGGGCACATATAGCTACCGTTGGGATAGTAAAGTTCTCTAGTGGGGACCGCGCACCCGAAGACGTGGCGTAGGAAGGCCTCACATTTGGTGGACCGATGACCTGGTGAAGGTCGCGGGAAGCCGCTGGATGTAGATGTGCAGGACCGTTAATTTCCAATGCGGTGTGCTGTGGGTCTTTTGGTGCGCGTTCACCACTCGGGAACTTTACTAACTTACTACGTGATATATGCGGGCCATATAGTTTGTAGAACAGATGATCGTTAGGGCAGTAAATTTCTCAGGTGTTGACCATGTACCGGCTGACGTAGCGTAGGCAGGCCTCCCATTTGGTGAAGGTCGCGGGAAGTCGCTGAATGTAGACAAGCAGGACCGGTTTTCAAAAGTAAATGAACTGAGAAGTTAAATTACGTAAATTTATCTTACTGGTAATAAATAAGTAACACAGCATCAGATCTTGGAAACTACCTGAGACCAAAGTTCTCACCAAGAAAAATCAAACGAGCTCAAATTCGAAGTGGATCGTTTTTAGAATTAAATAAATCTTTAAGATAAAACTAAAAACATATTTTAACTCTACCAATATTTTTATTACTGATATGATAACCGTTTTGCGGGCAGCTGGGAGTGGAGTCGCATATTGCGTATGAGTGTGTGAGCGCACACTTGCAAAAATGAAACCTACGCGCTGGCATAGAGCTTCATACGTGTTAAAATAATATCGAACGTAAGTCTATTCATTCTAAGTTCAAATCAATGCGGGCTTCAACGCGGCTATTACTTACTTTGAAGCCGAAGAACGTCCCATTCTCGTTTTTTTTTTAATTTTTCTTCATTTTCAAATAAGTTTAAAAAAAAGAGTTCAATTAAAATGGAAGGTCGAGAAATTTTGCAATCAATGCCAAACACAGGGTCTACATTATATTTTTTTACTTAAGTACATCCAAAGTGGTATTTTTTTTTATAATTGTATTCAATTAAATCGATTTTTTATTACTTTCAGTATATTATAATTTTTTTCCATGGTGATAGCTTTACACAATCTTTCAATAATTTGAATTCAATATTGTCATTTGACCCGTGTCACCGCGCGAGTGCGCGGCGCGAGCATGCGCTCTCTGCCCGCACCGCATGCATCCGGCCCGGCTCCATTACTGGCTTGCGCGTATTTTTAAATTAAATTTTCAATTTCATAAACGTCACATTAAGATGTTTAATTTTGATGAAAACAAGATTGTAGTGTACAAAAACATATTATTAAACGAAAATTTTACAGTTACGATTTTTAACTACTGAGAAATACATTATTATTAAAACATAAAAATTAAATGTTTAATTTTTGTCATAAATGACTAAAAAGACGCAATATAACTTAAAAAGATACAAACATTATAGTTACCATTTTTGCTTATCAAGATATTGCGATCAGATGAATACCGTGAAAAAAAACATACATGCGAAAGTGGTTTTAGTTTAATTTTGCTATTAGGTGACATCATTTGAATTCACCTCAAAATTATACTAACAAGGTATTTGGTTATCTATTTTGCTTTTAGGAAAAATTTAGGTAGTGTTCCAAATCTCATGTTTTTTATAAGAAACGGTTACCACCGCGAATTTTTTACATCATATATCTAATCAATATTTGATACTAATTATCAATATCCGATAAAATAATCAAAACAACTAGTTATCGAATTATGTCCAGGTTAAGCTAATTTGATGCGCCTATAGCACTAAAATTCTGTTCTGCTGTTTTCACTCTCTTTGAACTGAAATATCAAAAAACTGTTGCACCTGAAATAGTTGAATGAAATTAGTTTTTCAAAACTTACAATCTCCAGTAAAAAATGAATTAGAATAAAAAAACAAATAAGAACTAGGGAGGTAGGGAGCGCGCGGGTTACGCGGAGGGCTGGTAGTGTAGCGTAGATAGTAATTTTTATTTTCTTTGATACTGCACGCACGCATACACACAATTTGAGTTAAAATGACACGACAAATGTAGCCAGCTCAGTAAGTAAAATATTTTCCTAAATTTTCTTACCTAATATAATAACTAATAAGTCATGAAAATAAAGTAAGACATAGAAAATTATAAGTTTTCTCAATATCTATAAGGATTTCCTTGAAATCTGCCAAATTCTGCCCCTTTCTTTCTTGATATTTGCCAAATCGTGCCACTTTTTCTAAATCGTCCGCTTGTTCTGCCAGAGGTAAAATTTACAAGCCAAATCTGCCCAAATGGCAGAAATCTGCCATAAATGGTCACTCTGAATCGGAATCACCCCACTCCAACAAGCGGTTCCTATTGGTTGCCGGGCTCGCGCCGTGTCGGAGTCGCGGAAGATTCTAGAAATAACAGGTGTCCGGGGGGGTGAAGCCGGGGGGGTGTAGGAACTGATCGGTAGATATAACTGTTTGGAACATGTCTGAACATGTATATCTACCGATCAGTTTATATTATGTTTTATAGGGTACCGTACCCAAAGGGTAAAATGGGACCCTATTACTAAAGCTCCGCTGTCCGTCCGTCTATCTGTCTGTCCATCTGTCACCAGGCTGTATCTAATGAACTGTGATAGTAGTTGAAATTTTCACAGATGATGTATTTCTGTTGCCGCTATAACAACAAATACAAAAAAATTGCTAAAAACAATAAAATAAATATGTAATTAATTAGCCGTTCTAGTTACTACCAATCTTACTACCAGTTGTAATACCGTTACACCTATTATAATTAATCATGTGTGACGCATGCATCCACCGCCAAATTTTGGCGGTGGATGCATGCGTCACACATGATTAATTCATTTATTTATTATAATTAACTTGTAAGGAATTAACTTGTAATTAACTTGTAAGGAATATACTCTGTCTACATTACGTAAAAAGTGCAATATGAAATAGACAAAAATAGGCAGCTTCTTCAGTCCTTTACAAATATAAGTACTAAGAGCTCGAAAATGCGTTGAATTGCTTCGAAAATTTGTTGAATTCGTGTGCAGCTGTGCTTGTCTGCTCGACTTGAAAAAGAGCACTGCCGTGCCCCCTGATACATAATATATTTTTTATGTTTAAAAGAGAACTATGGTGCAATTTGCTGAATATTCATAAAAAAAAAATACTGCCAGACTTGGCTCACCTTAGATCTCTCATATATTTTTAGGGGAGACTCACGAGTCTTGGCGAATTGGTACATAAAAATGATGTTTTTGATGGGACCTCATTTTTTGGTAGGATATCTCTTTTTTCCTTGTCATTTTTTTGTCTCACCATAATAGAAACCTATAAATATACATTAGGTATATTACAATGGTGGTGGTACGGAACCCCCAATGCGCGAGTCCGACTCGCACTTTGCTGTGTTTTTAATTATTTTTTTAACTGACTGGTTTTGGGTGCGGCAAAACGTTCGAATAACTACGAGTTTCAGTGAGTGCTACTGTTTCTTTTATTGTTCTAAAATTACAAAGAATTGTTACTAATCATTGAAACTAACTTTTTGGTATTGGGTGCGGCAAAACGTTCGAGTAACTGTGAGTTTCAGTGAGAGCTACTGTTTCGTTTAATGTTCTAACATTACAAAGAACTGTTTCTAATCATTAAAACTAACTTTTTGGTATTGGGTGCGGCAAAACGTTCGAGTAACTGTGAGTTTCAGTGAGAGCTACTGTTTCGTTTAATGTTCCAACATTACAAAAAACTGTTTCTAATCATTAAAACTAACTTTTTGGTATTGGGTGCGGCAAAACGTTCGAGTAACTGTGAGTTTCAGTAAGAGCTACTGTTTCGTTTAATGTTCTAACATTACAAAGAACTGTTTCTAATCATTAGAACAACTTTTTGGTATTAGGTGCGGCAAAACGTTCGAGTAACTGTGAGTTTCAGTGAGAGCTACTGTTTCGTTTAATGTTCTAACATTACAAAAAACTGTTTCTAATCATTAAAACTAACTTTTTGGTATTGGATGCGGCAAAACGTTCGAATAACTGAGAGTTTCAGTGAATGCTACTGTTTCGTTTAATGTTTCATTAGTAGAAATAATTGTTTCATCATTAAAACGTACTGTCGAGAAATCCGTGTAGGTAAAACGTTGTAGTTACTGAGCTTTTCAGTTACGACTAATGATTGGTCAGTTAAAATAACGTTTCAGCTTTTTACTGTTTTGGAACATTAATGGGCACTGTCTAAAACCGATAATTCTTACTGTAATTTACGTTAGACCAACTGTTTAAATTTTAACTGTGCTAAACATGCACACAGTAAGAAATTATTTTTTTCAGTGGAATCCTAAAAATTTACAGAATTCCGCAAAAATCGGGAATCCTATTTAAAAAAAAAACAAAGGAAATCTGATATATACCATCGGCACGGATAATTGTTTCTAGAATGTGTTTACAAAATGTAAACGATAAAAAAGACGATAAAGCGTCCAGTTTTTATTAAAAAAATTAAAATATTTTTTCTAAGTCAGGAGAACGATAACAAATCACATGCAATAATAAAAAATGCAATTTCAGGGATAACTGGGTTTATTACTTTTGTATGCAGCGCTATAGGAATGGTCTGCAGGGACGCTAGTCTTAACATTCTTTAACCAGAGGAGTGGCAGTGGGCAGGGCACATAGCTCGTAGAACAGATGGCCGTTGGGGCAATAAAGTTCTCGAGTGACGACCGCGCACCGGAAAACGTAGCGTAGCCAGGCCTCCCACGCGGTAAAGATCGCGGGAAGCCGATAGATGCGGGCAGCGCAGGACCGGTCGTCGTGGTAATCCTTGGCCTCTGTCCAGCAGTGGACGATTTTCGGCTGAAATGATGATGATGATGATGATCCAGAGGAGTGGTGGTACGTTACTCTCGGTGCTTGATACAGTTCACGCTAGCTAGTAGAGAAGGTTAAAATATCTTCTTATTATAAAAGTTCATTTAAACTTAACAATAAAGTAACCCCAGTTTGAAGCGTCGGTGGCTCAACCGGTAACGACTCGGTCCTCGTAACCAGAGGTGCCGGGTTCAAATCCGGACGGCCAATGTACCAATGAGTTTTTCGAAACTATACTCACTGAATGCTTTAACGGTGAAGGAAAACATCGTGAGGAAACCTGCACACACACCTGCGAAGAAACTCGAAGGTTGTGTTTGAAGTCGACCAACCCGCACTGGGCCCGCGTGGTCGACTAAGGCCCGATCGCCCTAATTCAGGGTGAGTTCGAGCCCCTCGGTGGGGACGTATATGAGCTGATATGATGAACCCCAGTTTAGAGTCCCGTGTCAGTTAAGAGTATTACTTACTGATTAAGTGAATACAATGTAGGCACACACATTAGCATGATTGCAGAGTGTAGATAACCTTTGTGATCAGTTATTGGCACAAATAGAAATGATACCACTGAGCTTCCACTCGTAAACAGTCTCTTTACATCAAAATGTGAATATGTGTACCTGGGAGAAACAGTCCAGTAGGGCCAACTTCGAGAAAGAGATCAATCGTCAAATCCAACTCGGCTGACAGCGTTCGGGAAGCTTTGCAATATATTTACGTCCCAGATACCGCAGTGTCTTAAGACCAAGATATTCGACCAGTTTGTGTTGCCAGTGATGACATACGGTACTGAGATATGGTCGCTTACTATGGGCCTCATAAGTAGGCTCAAAGTCACCCAAAGGGCAATAGAGCGTGCTATGCTCGAAGTTTCTCTGCGTGATCGAATCAGAAACAAGGAGATCCGTAGGAGAACCAAAGTAACCGACATAACTTAAGTGGCAGTGGGCGGGGCACATAGCTCGTAGAACAGATGGCCGTTGGGGCAGTAAAGTTCTCGAGTGGCGACCGCGCACCGTAAAACGTAGCGTGGGCAGGCCTACCACTCGGTGGACCGATGACCTGGTGAAGGTCGCGGGAAGCCCCTGGATGCGGGCAGCGCAGAATCGGTCGTCGTGGAAATCCTTGGGGGAGGCCTTTGTCCAGCAGTGGACATCCTTCGGCTGATATGATGACATCAAAAGGTATTTTACAATTTTTCATTAATTTCAGAAGGTGTGTTTGTGTAGGCAAGTTCCTTTTGGCAACCTTCGCTCGGAAAACGATCGAGACTCACAAATTAGCGCAGGAAAGATTCGCATTAGCAACAATTCACGCACTGTCAAATCAAGCGCCAATTACAATAGGAAGTCTAGGGGTAGTCGCCATTTTGCTGTCATACACAGGTCTGGTATTATAAATGAAACAAACAGTTAAAACAATTTTATCGATAATTAGAAAAATAAATACTCATTCAAACACCCACGCCCTGGCTATTGGATGTCACGTCTAAAATATGCGTAATATATGCCTATTTTCAAATTACTTAACACCTATGTAATTCAACAATAGCGCAAATTAAATCAGACATGAGGAAATTGTTTATCGGCGAAAGATAACAGTTTAAGTGACATAAATACAATTACTACATGGACAGTTAGTCTTGTATTTATAGACACACCCTTTGCATAGCTAGACGTCACAAGTCACGAAAATACAGATACTAACTGAAATTCATTTTCCATGGTGAACTGATAATTTTCATTATAAAATCTCGCGATACAATTATACAGCGTTTAGCGCATCACTGCGGTGACGAGGCGCGGAGACGCGGTCGTGACCGGAACATTATCGCACGTGCTTCAGGAGGCTGGAGGGATGCTGTCGCAGACGCAGATGGAGCGCTGAGCGAGCCGTGCGCACACGCAGCTCCCGACATGCACGCCGACCCTGAGTCGCCCGCCGGCCGAGAGGAGCAACATCTCCTCCCCGACGAATGGCTCAAAGTCAAGGTGGTCCCCGCCAATGGAAACCTCTCCCCTGGCGTCTACTACCCCACTGTCAGCAAGAGGTTCGTCGATGGGCGCCCTGCATCACCGACCGTATCCACACCGTACTGTGTTGCTTTTGTCCGTTTATTTGCTCAACCATTGTTCTGTCACATAGTTATATCCCAACATTTACATTAGAAAGTAGTTTAGTTAACTAGCGTGTATTATCGAGAATATTAACAATAGCGAAGGCCAGTGTCACTGACGATGCAAGCGTGAAACGTTCGCACTTAGAGTGTATATATCGTAAACCTTATTGACGGTCATTGGTGCGAAACGATAATTATATTATTCATATTAATAATATGTTGTTTTTGTTTTCAGGAGTCGCTCACATAGACACGGTGTTACAAGAAGAACAAGGAGACGAGCTGTTCTTAAAAATGGGGATTGTAACATTGTCAAATCCAAGATCTCACAGCGTCGACTACGCTTCCTGCAGGATATGTTCACAACCCTCGTGGACGCGCAGTGGCGATGGACTCTCCTAGTATTTACATTATCCTTTATCCTCTCCTGGCTACTCTTCGCCCTCATCTGGTGGCTAATAGCGTTTGTACATGGTGACTTAGAATATGATCATCTACCACCTATGCAGGAAGAAACGAATTGGAAACCTTGTGTTGTTAATATCTTCGACTTCACTTCTTGCTTCCTGTTTAGTATAGAAACCCAGCACACGATTGGTTACGGTTCACGTACCACTACAGAGGAGTGTCCGGAGGCGATCTTCATTATGTGCTTACAGAGTATCGTGGGATGTATGATACAAGCTTTCATGGTCGGTATTGTGTTTGCAAAAATGACAAGGCCGAAACACAGGACACAGACGCTGCTGTTCTCGAAATATGCAGTAATATGTCAAAGGGACAGCGAACTGTGCCTAATGTTCCGCGTCGGGGATCTAAGGAAGTCACATATCATTGGAGCCAGTGTGCGAGCGCAGTTGATTCGGTCGCGGACGACGAAAGAGGGAGAAGTTTTGTCTCATTACCAGACCGAGCTAGAACTGAACGCCGACGGATGCGATAGCAATTTGTTCTTCATTTGGCCGATCACAATGGTGCACAGGATAAACGCTGACAGTCCGTTCTATGGAGTTTCTGCTGCAGATGTCTTACAGGAAAAGTTTGAGATAGTAGTCATTTTGGAGGGAACCATTGAATCCACCGGGCAGACGACGCAAGCTCGATCGAGTTACACGACTAGTGAGATTATGTGGGGCCATAGGTTTGTACCACTTGTGACCTACAACCGTGAGCGGCAAGGGTACGAAGTGGACTATTCGAAGTTCGAGGAGATGGCGCAAGTGGACACTCCGCTGTGCTCCGCCAAGGAGTTGGACGAGTTCTACGGCAACTCGGGCGACAGACGATCCATTGGTGAGTTCCTCTACAAAACTAAAAAAAGTGATGTCGGTGGTTGGGTGCGTGTGCATAATAAAAAATAACAACGCTTGATTAAATGTGTTTGTGTGTGCTTTGTTTAACGTTTGACTATGTAACTAAGACACAATATGACACAGTTTTACTAATCTCTTCAAGATAATGTTTTCTTGGCACTATCAATGCAGTTAGAATTTTTAATTTTTCCGTTAATTTGTTAAATAGATAGGCACATAATTCAAGCTCGGAAACTGCTTATATTAAATTTTCCTTGTATTTAGAATACCAGGTAAGTTTTTAATGGCGGAAACGAACACCGTCACGTTATTATTCGAATGAAATGTGACAACCTTTGTTGTATACCACTTTTTAAATAAACGCTATGTTTTGTTCGACTTTCCGTTAAATTTGATCATCTACGATGACATTTGTCTTCACATTTCGTCCGAATAATAACGTGAAGATGTTCGTATCCGCCATTAAAAACTCACTTGCATATCTTTTTTTTTTCTTATCAAAGGTCCAATATAATAATATAAACAAATAGTTTGTTACCCCACTATATAATTTCTAATTTACTTCATAAAGGGTCCATCCGCTGCGTTTACGAGTATTAAATTTCTTTAAGTTTGTAAAGCGTCAACTCTTATTTTAATGTTATCTAAACATGACAATGTCAATATTATTGGTTTACTGTGTAACATTATACACATAGAAACTATTCATATAATGTGCTATTCACTTGATCTCCTGTGAAGTGTATCACATACAGTAGCATTGCAATTATCTACGTAGTTACGTGTCTTGCTACGCGATACGTGGCACCCAGATTCTAAACTCTTGTATGTCCATCTATAAAAATAATGATCAGGGACAAACACGGTCATCTAGCCCCAAACTTTAACCACCTCCGAGGCGTAAAGTTCAAGACCATTAGCTTCACATCAGGAGGTCGCGGGTTCGATTCCCGGCAGTCTAACTCTGACTCGGTTTGGTTAGTGGAAGGGCATTTTCTAAGCCCACCGGGCTAGTTACCGTCATCTTATCTAAGTCTTGCCGCCAAACATCAATGCTAACGACATCGATGTGTTTCGGCTTGAAGATAAGATAGCCAGTTCCCTATTGCGTTGGGGAATCTTGGTAAGCACGCTTCCATCTTCGGCATCATTGTCACTTACCATCAGGTGAGATGATGCCAAGGGCTTACCAATCGTCATTAAAAAAAATATACAAGATGAAAAGTTGAGAGACAGGGCAGTTGCGAGAAGCATTATAACTACAAGAAAACGTAATTGGGGACTAAGCCTAACTTTTGAAGTATTAACTTCTGCATATATGGACCAAGAAAAAAAAACATATATGTTTTCGAAAAAATGTACAGTCAGCAGATATCATTAGAGAAAATCATTAGGTTTTTTAAATTCATGTTCAATGTATGGTAAAAAAATTTCGCAATTTCCGTAATTTCCAATACTTATAACCTTAGTTGGTCTACTAGAGACTTTTGATCCTAATTACAAACAGATTTTAACATTATTAAGTAAGTTTTTGTGTAAATTGACCATTTTCTTGGTGCCTGTAGGTTTTTTCCAAAATCTGTGAATGCAGAAGTAAAATAATTCAAAAGTTAGGGTTAGTCTCCTGAGTGCGTTTTGTTGTAGCTATGATGCTTCTGATAGTTGCTCTGTGTGCCCCATTTCAACTCTCTCACCCTGTATAATTAAATAAATAAATAAATAAATAAATATTCTGGGACAAATCACACATGGTCATCTGGCCCCAAAGTAGGATTCCCTGTGTTATGGGAACCAGAGACTGATATACATACTTATATAAGTTTAAATACATACATATATAGATATTTAACACCCAGACACAGAGCAAACAAATCTGCTCATCACACAAATGTTTGCCCTGGGTGGGGATCGAACCCACAACTCTCGGATCAGTAGTCAAGAGCACTAACCACTGAGCCACCGAGTCAGTCAATTAATTAACAAGCAGCGCAGACGAAGAGCAAACAAACGTATTTAACGACAAGCCAAGAAAAAAAAAATAAAGGATTACTTTTTCGGCGTCGGTGGCTCAACCGGTAACGACTCGGTCCACCTAACCAGAGGTACCGGGTTCACATCTGGATGGCCAATGTACCAATGAGTTTTTCAAAACTTACGTACATACTTACCGATTGCTTTAACGGTGAAGGAAAACATCGTGAGGAAACCTGCACACGCCTGCGAAGAAACTCGAAGGTTGTGTGTGAAGTCGACCAACCCGCACTGGGCCCGCGTGGTCGACTAAGGCCTAATCGCCCTGATTCAGGGTAGGCTCGAGCTCCTCGGTGGGGACGTATATGAGCTGTAATGATGACTTTTTAGGGTTCCGTACCCTTAGGATAAAAACGGGACCCTATTACTAAGACTCCGCTGTCCGTCCGTCTGTCTGTCTGTCCGTCTGTCACCAGGCTGCATTTTATGAACCGTGATAGCTAGACAGTTGAAATTTTCACTGATGATGTATTTCTGTTGCCGCTATAATAACAAATACTAAAAAACAGAATAAAATAAATATTTAAGGGGGCTCCCATACAACAAACGTAATTTTTTTTTTGCTTGGTTTTGCTCGATATTGATAACGACAACAGGTAGACGCTTAAAATATTCACAGAATATTAAATTTAGTTATATATTCACTTTGAAAATAAATAATAAAATAAAAATAAAACAAATATTTCAAACGTGATTTTTTTGCTCGCTTTTGCTCGATATTGATAACGGCAATAGGTAGACGCTTAAAATATTCACATATTATTGAGTTTTATTATTCACTTTAAAAATAAATAAATACAATAATATTTAAGGGGAGCTTCGATACAACAAATATGATTATTATAGATAATGGTACGGAACCCTTCGTGCGCGATTCGGACTCGCACTTGGACGGTTTTTTATTATTAATATGGCCTCTATCATATCCCGTTAAATCAAATCTTTCCATTCTGAAATGCGTAATCTGTTCACCGACCGTCGGGTCAGAAGCAGCATTTGCAATTGAACAGGAAGTGATTTGATGACCAATCTGTCCTGTACCTCCCTTGTTTCGCAGCGAACATCCGTACATACGGTCAGTCACAATTGATTCTTACAAAAAAAAGTATAAAAAGCGGCCAAGTGCGAGTCGGACTCGCCCATGAAGGGTTCCGTAGCAGCGGATTTGGTAAATTGCGGTTTACGATTTATGACATATTAAAAAAAAACTACTTACTAGATCTCTTTCAAACCAATTTTCGGTGGAAGTTTGCATGGTAATGTACATCATATATTTTTTTTAGTTTTGTCATTCTTTTATTTTAGAAGTTAAAGGGGGGGTGCACACATTTTACCACTTTGGAAGTGTCTCTAGCGCAAACTATTCAGTTAAGAAAAAAAATATACTAGAAATCTCAATATCATTTTTGAAGACCTATCCATAGATACCCTACACGTATGGGTTTAATGAAAAAAAAAATTTTTGAGTTTCAGTTCTAATTATGGGAAACCCCCAAAATTTATTGTCTTTTTCTATTTTTGTGTAAAAATCTTAATGCGGTCACAGAATACATCTATTTACCAAGTTTCAACACTATAGTTCTTATAGTTACGGAAAAACTGTTTGTAACTGGACGGACAGACAGACAGACATGACGAATCCATAAGGGTTCCGTTTTTTGCCATTTGGCTACGGAACCCTAACAATGAAAAAACATTTCAAAATCGTAATTCGAACGAACGAGAAGTTAACTTTTAGTTCATTTTAAAATGAAAATAATTTAATATACAAGAATAAAGCTAAAATATAGGTACGTAAACAGCAAAACTCTTTTTTATCCTCCTTTTTTTCTTATGCACATAATATACATATACACTTTCAAAAAATTATGTAATGTTACATTAATATTTTTTGCATGTATTATACCATAATTTATGTAAAATTACATAAAAAGTAACAAAAATTTTGGAAAAAAATGACATAAACCTGTAGAATGTACCCAAAAATCTGTAAAAGTACATAAAATTGTGGGAAAACTACATAACATGTACTTTTTATGTAATTTGAATGCAAAAAAAATTACATGATTTATGTAAAATTACATAATTTTTTAACAGTGTAACGTTGTCAAAAATTGATCTCTTTGTCTGGTAATCTGCACTGAATGCTAAAACACATAAATGTACAATAGAAATATAATGATGTTTAAAATTTTACCATTTAAAGTTCCTTATGTGTTTATTTTATTATGTTTATGGATATTATTGTGTTCTAATGACTACTTTGGTTCATGTTATTACAACTGGGGCTAAACATACACTGGACTGAAACCATAGAAATCATTTCAAAAGCTAAGGGCTCGTCGACACTAGGGCACATTTTCATCACTGCTGGGTTTCAATTTCAATACAAGTTTTATTTTTTTTATTTACAATTGATAGGCCCATATCATCATTTTAATCGCTAAACTAAAGTGGCAGTGGCCAGAGCACATAGCTCGTAGAACATATGGCCGCTGGGGCAGTAAAGTTCTCGAGTGGCGACCGCTCACCGGAAAACGTAGCGTAGGTAGGCCTCCCACTCGGTGGACCGAGGACCTTGTGAAGATCGCGGGAAGCCGACGTATGCGGGCAGCGCAGGATCGGTCGTCGTGGAAATCCTTGGGACAGGCCTTTCAACAGCAGTGGACGTTTTTTTCGGCTGATATGATGATGATGATGATACCTAAAATATTCCATACACGGCATGTTTGTATGTTCTAAATATAGTAGTAGGTTTTACCCGACTGCCAAAAAACTGGTTATGTTTTTGGTTGTATATGTAGATACGTATGTCTGTTTCTTTGTCTGAGCCTGAAAGCCCAAACGGCTTGATGAATTTTGGATACCGGTGTGTTATCAGATTAATTTTGATTCCGAAAGTTTAGGATACATTTTTACCCGACTCCCCAAAAAAAGGGTTTTATGGAGTCGGGTTTTTAATGTAATATATTAATGTGATTAAAAATTTTCTACTTAAATACAATATGTTCCCGATATGTACAGTGCCTCATAAAAACAATAATTGTATCGACACAATATATTATGTACCGTATTGTGGACGAGTCGCAATTAGTGAGCTGTAAAAAATATGTAAATATCTTTTGTTTACTGCACTTTTAACCTTAATAACTTATTAAAATTTTAGAGTGGTGTTAAAAAAAACTAAACAAAAATTCGAGCGAGACCTACAGTACTCGCATATGATGTGTAACATGTGACAAAATACTTTATAAAAGGACGGCAAAGATACGGCAGACTAGGCTGTATGGTCATAGATACCTTTGCCTTTTCCGCGCTTTTAAAGCCTGAAAAAAGGACGGCAAAGATACGGCAGACTAGGTTGTATGGTCATAGATACCTTTGCCTTTTCCGCGCTTTTAAAGCCTGAAAAAACGCGACTCCCTGTTACACATTTCCGTCACATGGGACACTTTTCCGTTCCATTTCACGAAATCACTCCCACAAATTGCAGGAAAGCGAGAGCAAAGATGTTACACATCAAAAATTATAAACCAGTCTGCATAAAAACTTAACTCCTCTTTTTGACCAGTCGGGTAAAAATATATCCAGTGTCACTCACGGGATCAAGACGAATCTAACAACACGTCGCACTCCAAAACTCATCAAGTTGTTTAGGCTACAGAGCGTGCCAAAGTATATACTAACGGTGTTGTAAGAGCCGACTAAGGGACTCAAACCGGAGGATGGGCAGCAGCGGCTTTCCGTGACTTGCAGTCAATCTGCAACAACACTGCGATCGCCAACCCGCCTGCCAAGCGTGGCGATTACCTCAACACCCCCCAATGATCGACACAAACATATACATACATACATAATATACATACACTCGAAAACATAACCATTCTTCTGGCGCAGTCGGGTAAAAAACAAAGAATGTAGTAGGTAGGGGTGTTACTTATTTTAAATTATATATTAAATCTAATCCCGGTACCACAGATTCCTATATTAGTTGCTTACGCCTCCGGTATCTACTATCTGGAAATGTCAGACTTCATCTCATCTGACATTCTATTACTACAGTAATATTTAGTATTCTTTACTATTAAATAGTTTGTAACAATGTTTATATTTTAGAATAGAGATGTAGAATGCTAGTCACTGCTAGTTACTTTTCATCACCTGTCGAAAACCAAATATAGTTCTATAAATGTATGAAATAGGAACATGTGACGTCATAGTTTTTCAGCGTCATTTAAGTACTTATTTAGTGTTTTTTTTTAAATAAAAAAAAATAAGGAAAACAAAACGAGTAAGGTTTGTTTGAAATTTCAGGAGTAGGGCCATTTAGGAAATAAAATTTCCTAATTTATTCTTGATGTAGTCAACTGCCTTATTGTAGAGTGATTCAAGTTGGTTTCAATAAGTCAAGTATGTTCTAATGATAACCGGAAGATGCTTAACTGAAGCAAATCTACTATCTACTTACTCTAGAAACTACACAACTTTACTAGAGGAACTGAAAACAATTCTCAAAAAATTAAACCACTTCCGTGGCGTAATGTAATACTCATACCATTAGCTTCACATCGGGAGGTCACGGATTTGATTCCCGGCGGAGTCTAACCGTAAAAGACTAGGTTTGGTTGGTGGAAGGGCATTTTCTTAGCCCGCGTGGCTTGCTACCACATCTTATAAGGCTTGAAGATGGGCAGTTTCCCCATTGCGTTGGGGAATCTTGGTAAGCCCGCTTCAATATACGGCATCATCGTCATTTATCATCAGGTGAGATAATGCCAAAACTTACTTATTTTAATATTTTAAACCATTTTCAATATTATATTCATTCAATAGAATCACTAAATTATTTCGTCAAATACAAATGACGTCACATGCCTCTAACACGAACCATTTCAGAACAAAACATAGTTTTTATAGTTTGTAAAAAGTATCTCAATTGACTAGTAGTCAAATACTTACGGAATAACTTTAAACTTTGGATAAAATGCACTTAATTACAACAGTTATGTACAGAATGACTACGTTATATTTAGATGATTGATAGTGATAACAGCTTGTTTGTGTGTGAAGATTGTACATATCAGACTGAAGGTTTCTGTCAAAAATGTAGTTTAACCGCTTTAGTTTGTGTATACAGGGTGTAACAAAATGGTGTAGGTCCCGGGGCTCCTACTTATCATACTGAACAACTTTTGTTTTATGACTTTGCTGAAATCGCAAAAAAAAATTACTTTACATGCAAATCGATCAGCTGATCTACCAATTTTGTGCATTTTTGTATGTAGGGTTCAATTTTTTTTTTGTGAATGATAATGGGTTCATTGGGGAAATCTGTTCAGTATAATGAGTAGAAGCCCCAGTTAACTGGATCTACACCATTTTTTTTACACCGTGTTAAAGTATTTAGAGTAGACAATGGTAAGTGGCAAGTAATTCAAAAAATATTTATTAATTTCTTTTCGCTTTTAAAAATAACAAAAGACTTGCGACTTTCAATTCTCACCCAAATAATTAATACAGAATGTCACACAAGTAATACAGAAAATAGCTGTTAAATTTTTGTTCTAAGTAATTATATTGAAAATAACCTATGTTATTGAATTTTAACCAAGAAACTTTTCAAAATATTTGCTATAGTTAGTCTGGTCGCTAGCTTGTGTTTGTCTTGGCCTAAGTGTAACCGCATATGTGTTTGTGCTGTTTCGCAGAGAGTACGGAACACCCGCAGCTATCACTCAAGGTCCCGGAGCGCTCCCCCACCCCTACCGCGGAACCCAAGGCGGAGCATCAGGACGGCGACTTTACAGTGACCTTATAAGACCAATGCAACTTTTCTTATTTATTTATATATTTATTTTATTAATTAAGGAAACAAACAGTCTTATATATAGTATTACATGTAAATTTTAAATTAAAAACGACCTAGAGTTCCACTTAATAAAAATAAAAAATGAAATATATATTATAAATAAGACCTAATTTACAAATTGGGACCAAATGTTGGTGTGTTTGAACCTTCTCCTGTTTAGTTAGGCAAGCAAAATAAAGTGAATAGGTAAAATTAATATATATTTTTTTATAAAAAATCTGCAAAGAGAATATATTATAGAATACTAGCTGCCATTGATGAAGGTAAAGTCTTTTTCCTATTAAATAAAATCTGATCATACGAATCTCAAAAACGTAAAATTTAAATAGGGTTGTGTTATTATTGTCGAAGTTAGTAAGGACGAAAGTAGTTGGAGACCTTTAATAATAAGGTTTAGTGATGGAATTTAAAAACCGGCCAAGTGAAAGTCGGACTCGTGCACGGAGGGTTCCTTACCACCACAACTGTTCTTACAAGCATATCAATGAAACCGATTCATTTCAAACAAAAACACGCAAGCCAAAAAATATCCTGTTTTTTGATGTGTAACATCTTTGCTCTCGCTTTCCTGCAATTTGTGGGAGTGATTTCGTGAAATGGGACGGAAATGCGAACGTTTTTTAATTCTCGAAAACTAAGGTTGTCATAGCCATGCCGCCTAGTGTGATGGCAAAGGCAAAGATGACATACTACTATTCGAAGGGTCGGCCCGTGAATGTACGACCCGATAATTAATTAATTTCATAAGTATTTTGTCACATGTTACACATCATATGCGAGTACTGTAGGTCTCGTTTTTTTTTTTTTTTAGTTCGGACTCCATAGCGCGAGTGCGACTCAGGCTTGTCTGGTTTTTATTATGTTTTATTTTATAATAGGATTAGTACTATAATCATTCCATGTTTCACTCTTGTATGGTATTACTGTTTTTTTAAAATAGAGCAAAAACAACAAACCTTTTGAAAAACACAATTCTTGTATGTACCCCCTTTAGTTTCTCACTTTTAATTTTTATTATTAATTAGTAAATCCTCCATGTGATAACACATATTTTGTGAAAAATTTCAAACGGCTACATATCACGATTCTAAAGAAACAGTCATTTACAATTCGGACAGAAAGACGGACAGCGTAGGCTTAGTAATGGAAACCCGAAAAGTATTATAAAAACATTAGTTTTAAACACTGTTTAAAACACTATTAAAAAATGTTAATATGTTTGTTGTTGAGTGTTTTATACGACGTTTTAAACAGTGTTTTGAACAGTTTAATACATAGCAAATTAAACATGTCTAAAAGTATAATAAAATAAATAGTTCTGTCTCAAAAACTCATGTGGAGTTCACTCAGATACGCCTCTATAAGGAAATTTCCTCATAGATAAGTATCTGAGTGAATTCCACATATAAGACTAATCCTGCGTACAAAAATCTAAAAATGGTTGGTAATGTATTATTAAACATTCCTCTTGGTACTAATAAAACCACGTAAAGTATTTAAAGAAGTAGGTGATGAATTTTCTATTATTAATAATTTATTATCGTTATCTACTACGATTACTGTTGGTTGTCACAAAGTGATCTTAGTTCTAAGTTAGGTGCCCAATTTATTTTATGTAAATAGCTCATATGAATAGCATTATTATCTTTACAAAAATAAGGAAGTATACATTATGATGTGTTGATTTGTTTTTATTTTCCATCCTAAAACAATACTGGACTATCCTAAAAATTAACTTTAAATTTGGCATTCTAGGAACCGTTTTAGTTTTTATATGTAACAAATGGTCAAAAAGTTAACGCTTACTGTGAAGTAGCAAGCGATTGTTAGGGGCGCCTGTTATCTTGTCTTTTCTTTACCAATCCCTCAAAACATTTTCCAATTAATACTTGTACAATCCCTATTAGATACTTTTGGAAAAATCTTGAGAGGTATTTTAACATTGATAACTGTCAGTTTAGTACTGAACTGGCTAAGTACTTTGGTGTTAGTATTTACTGAATGTGGTACTTGGTGTGGTATAAGTTTGCTTTTGACATAATTATTACACCGTTGATGAATATGCTTTTGTGTCGTTTTGAGAGCTACATGTATGCTGGAGTCTGTATTAAAAGCTTAATGTAAGTATTTTTTTTTATATATTTAAAGGAAGTAGTATAAATGCCTAAAAAGGTGATCGATCACACAATGATGACAACGATAAACACGTCAAAAAGAACTGACTTCAATTTTGCCATATTTTTTTTTTGTTATTTTACAAGAAATACTGAACCGAATTTAATAAGATTTATATGCGACCACTATGAAGGCTTATCGTATCATATAAAAAAATATTTTTTTAAAAATTTGTCTACAACTGGAATGATGACTGCATCAAAAATAAATTATTTTTTAATTTAAGGCACTTCATACAAGGGGCCAGAAATAATTTAAAAAAGAAATGACGGAACAAACAAAGTGGCGGTGAAATCCTGTACGTTCGACACCCAAACTGTAACCAATCTGTACCCACCTGGGTAACGAGGGGGTGAGGTCGCAAACTAGAGAGCGGCAGGAAGTGTCCATACTGTATGTTAGTACTAATATATATACTTGGGGTATTGTGAAGGGCTGGCTTGGGATGCACTCAGCGGTTGCTAATACACTTGCTGAGTGGATTGCTTGCCCAGTGGCTCGAAATACATTTACCTAACTTATACCAATAGATATGAAGTTTTGTGTTACTAACCAAATAAGGACTCTGTCTGAAATATATTTTTATTATTAAGTTTTGTTTTTCATCAAGTTTTCAATTTTTAATTCATCAAAATCACAAAATGAATAATTTTTTTTTAAATCCACAATTGGTAAGCCCCTGACATCATCTCACCTGATGGTAAGTGACGATGATGCCGATGATTACACATTGCCACATTATTGAAAACAATAACGTCACGCCCAGTGTCTCCTAGGTATTTCAAACATTTGTAGAACAAAATGTCGTTTTTGGCAGATGACAAAAAGAGGTTAAATGTAGTCTTGCTAGTGCAGTCAGCATCCCTATTGATGGAGAAATTGGTAAAACACACATAAAAAAACTACTTATACTTCATTTTTGAAGTCGGTTATAAAGTCGACCATAACCAAAGTAGGTATTAATATTAGTACTAACATACAGTATGGACACTCCCTGCCGCTCTCTAGATTCCGACCTCACCCCCTCGTCACCTGGAATTGATACAGATTAGTTACAGTTTGGTTGTCGAACGTATAAGATTTCACCGCCATTTTGTTTGTTCCGTCATTCCTTTTTTGAAATGTTATTTCTGGTCCGTTGTATGAAGCGTCCAGGGTGTGCCATACATAACCATCCATAGTGTTACTTAGTCCTACTGTTAAAACTTTGTTCTTACTTTCAATCGCTTGTATTCATCGCGTGCTCTAGAAATCCCTTAAAAGAAAGGATTTAAGCCAGTTGTACTTTGCATTGGGGAATCTTTGTAAGCCCGCTTCCACCGTCGGCATCATCGTCACTTACCATCAGGTGAGATTGTTGCCAAGGACATAACCAACTGGCATTGTTCAGTTTTTATGAAACCCACTTAATTACAAAGCAATTTCGAGGAATAGCTTCTGCGGTAATTTCCCAATTATAAGATTTCAGAAATTTTGGGTGATTTTGTAAAAAATAAAAAGAGATTATTCGTGAATTTGCCTACGAGGACGTTATAAGTCCATGCATGTTTGATTTAAAAATACAATTGGCTGGGAATACACGTCAGATATTTCCATACGATAGTCGGATCCGATAGTCTGATCCGACTACCGGAAGGCGTTCGTGCAATACATTTGTTTGAATACTTAATACACTAGACTATCGGATCGGACGTCCGAGTCGGAAACAGCGCCAAGACGTTTACGATTTTATTGCCGGTCCGATTGTCTGAAGGTGCGGTCTGCATACTTTTGAACAGAGACCAAATAGACGCCCGATTTCTCCTTCCGTCTTGACAGATGGCTCTCTAGCGCGACATTGAACGGACGCATCGCATCCTTGTGGTTCGGACGATGGCGGAAAATTACGACATCGAGCGGCTTATTAAGGATGTTTTAAGTGGAAATTACTCTCGGAAAGTCTTGTCAGGGTGATTGGGTGAATCCAATAGCGACGTTTTTTTCTTCTTTCGCACTAACACCAGCAAATATGCAATAAGTAACAGTAATTCGTCGTCCATCTTTTCTTTCTGCTCCGTATGCAGGCAAGCACTCACAGCACAGCTCAAGAACGACTGAGTTCAGAAAAAGTCTGGCGCAAAAATCGGATGTGTATCGAGTAAATACGATCAGATAGTCTGATCAGACAATCGGAAATAAAATCTGACGTGTATTCCCAGCCTAAAGCACACCCCGGACACTGCATACAAACGGTCGTGAAATGAGATTTCTAAAAACAAATGACGGAGCAATCAAAACCCCATACTACAAACTACAACCAATCTGTATCAATCTGGGTGACAAGGGGGTGAGGTCGGAATCTAGAGAGCGGCGGGGAGTGTCCATACTGTATTTTAGTACTAATATAATATATACTTTGAAAATTCGTATTGTAAAAGGGGTTCTCCGATTCTAGAAGCGCGGGTATTCAGGCATTTGTATCTTATGCTACTGATCACGTACTTTTAGCACGTACATTAATTTTTTTAAAAAAATATTCTACAGATTAGTTTATCAAAATCTGTTTATACATATATAAGGATACCGTGACTGACTGACTGACTGATCTATCAACGCACAGCTCAAACTACTGGAGGGATCGGGTTGAAATTTGGCATACAGAAATCAATTATTATGTAGGCATCCACTAATAAATGATTTTGGGAAATTTGCAAAAAAACGGAATCTGCGCAGGCGAAACCGCGGGAAACAACAAGTAGTCTATATTTTCAGAAAAGAAACAATAAATGAGGGGTTTAAAAATACTGAACAATGCCAGTAAAACGATATTGGAATTTGCAGAACCTTAAAATATGAAGAAAAACTACATCCCAAAGCCAATTACTCCAAAATCAATACCAATAACTTTCCAGGCTACATGGCTGTCGGCTCCACAATCCCCGATGGAGTTCTTCCTGACGAGGTGGCATACCGGTCAGCCCTCGACTCGAGTGGAACTGCCAACTCCCCACTCTCCTCGCCTCTGGGCTCACCTCTGAGCTCGCCGCTGACCCGCCTCTCCGATCGGCTGGTCGTAGACGCGATCAGGAGAGCCAGCTTGACCCACAGGCCGTCCATAGTGAAGTACCCACCAGACTTCTTTAATAAGGAGTCATCGTCTTCGTCCTCGAACGAGGAAGAGGAAAAGCCTAAAAGGAAGAGGTGGTCCAAAAAGTTCGAGGATTGAATCGGTAGAGCATGGATTTAAAAAATGGGTGAGCCACGTTTGTAAAAAATGATGAATAATATGTATATTTTGACATATAACGCTTAAAATGCGTACTTATAAAACTTTCACTTTAAGCTTTTCTGTCGTGGTAACGGAGAGGGATTTAGTATTAGGTACCTAAGTCTTGTAAAGGAACTGTGATTAGGATTTTAACGGGAGAGTACGTGATTTACTCTTGTGTATTGTGTATTATGATGGGTGAGTACCTACATCGATAGGTATGTGTCGCAGTAAGATAGAAAAATCCGTGATTTATTTAATTAATTATTTATGTTACTCTTTTCTTGGGTCAGTTGCAAATCCCTACTATCCCTACTTAATATTATAAATGTGAAAGTAACTCTGTCTGTCTGTTACGTTTTCCCGCAAAAACTACTGAACGGATTTGGCTGAAATTTGGTAGGTAGACAGATTAGGACCTGGCTTAAGACATAGGCTACTTTTTACCACGATCGCGAGCCGCTTGCGGCTCGCGCACTGCGCACCCTCGAAAAGTCGTAGAAACGTGGTCCACGCGGGTGAAGCCGCGGGAAACAGCTAGTAGTAAATAATTGTGTTACTTATTGTTATTGCCCATCACTAGTTATTACCAATTGACAAACTTCAGAAACGCATTGTCTCAACGGCTTTAATAAATTTATAGTTACATCCCTAGAGAGATAACTATGAACCTATTTCGTACAACTATCTACCAGTACCCGTTACTCTTTTCTTGGGTCAGTTGCAAATAGTAAATAATAGTGTTACTTAATGTTACTGCCCATCACTAGTTATTACCAATTGACAAACTTCAGAAACGCATTCTCTCAACGGCTTTACTAAATTTATAGTTACATCCCTAGAGAGATAATTATGAACCTATTTCGTACAACTATCTACCAGTACCCGTTACTTTTTTCTTGGGGCAGTTGCAAATAGTAAATAATAGTGTTACTTATTGTTATTGCTCATCACTAGTTATGACCAATTGACAAACTTCAGGAACGCATTCTCTCAACGGCTTTACTAAATTTATAGTAACATCCCTAGAGAGATAACTATGCACCTATTTCGTACAACTATCTACCAGTACCCGTTACTTTTTTCTTGGGGCAGTTGCAAATAGTAAATAATAGTGTTACTTATTGTTATTGCTCATCACTAGTTATTACCAATTGACAAACTTCAGGAACGCATTCTCTCAACGGCTTTACTAAATTTATAGTTACATCCCTAGAGAGATAACTATGAACCTATTTCGTACAACTATCTACCAGTACCCGTTACTCTTTTCTTGGGTCAGTTGCAAATAGTAAATAATAGTGTTACTTATTGTTATTGCCCATCACTAGTTATGACTAATTGACAAACTTCAGGAACGCATTCCCTCAACGGCTTTACTAAATTTATAGTTACATCCCTACAGAGATAACTATGAACCTATTTCGTACTACTATCTACCAGTACTCTTAATAGGGATCACAGCTTTACCTATCTTATCTTTACATGCTCTGATTATATGAGTTTATGTAATACTTATTTGCTTTCATCACTAATCTGTAAGTTCTGTAACGCTGCCCAGTTAGGCGACTTACAACTACTAAATTATTATTATTATTATTATATCAGCTCATGTACGTCCCCAGCGAGGGGCTCGAGCCTACCCTGAATCAGGGCGATACTTAGCTAAAAATATGGTTCCCCGGGCAGTTAGCACAATAATTGCAATTAAAGAAATGCCAGCGCCATCTATGGGTAAGTAGCTAGAGCAGATGCAAATATTAGATAGTCTCTCCTTTCTAGGTTCTTTTTCTACATCAGCGACATCTGTTAACGAGTATACTAACGATTAACGAACTAAGACTCTACCATGGAGCAAATAGACTACTTTAGTCTATTTGCTCCATGACTCTACCTATTTTTAAGCTAAACGTTATTTTTAAATGTTATTTTTAAATGTCATTTATTTTTGAGTTTTGATATGCTATATTAGAACTATACTATGTTATACTCGAAAGTGTATTTTATGCATTTATAAACAGTTTGAACAAGCAATTTGAACAACCTTAAGCGGGTTCGATGCCTCCAGGCACTTGAAAAAGTGTGACGTAACCTAAGATGACGTAACGTATGACTTAATAAGTGTACTTATACTGTTCTGATCTCTGTCAAACTGTAACATAATACTGTGGAGGGACTGATACATCAATATTTATCGTTTAATTGAGTACTTCCATAGATATTTTCTTTTTTTATACTTTTTAGTGTCAAGATTTGAAACAAACGTCAAAACCTGACACTGTTTGAAAAAAAACTGCATAAAAATGGTATCTTGCTTACATTGATATAGTCAGAAAGAAGATTTCATTGCCTAACTAGAACGGTAATTAGTTTTTATAGGTTTTATACAAAAATACTGAGAAAACATTGACAACGCGCCAAACGGACTCCCGTGCGGCCAAATTACTCAACACGCTTGAGCCACGGCGGCGGCGGCGTGTTTGATATACACACTTGAAGGGATAAGTTAATACCTAATTACATAATCTATAATCGAACTCTACCTTCACTTTTATAACTGCTGCATCTGTATCTACTGAAGATGTACCTTCAAGATAAGAAATGGTCATTTCCATACTGGCAATAATCTTCAGAAGAAACGGCCAGTCCTTTCACATTCCAAGTAGTCATAAATAAGAAACTTGTATATTTGCATCATACTATACTTACATGGGCAAATGCTATGGTCGAAGTTTCACTGCGTGATCGAATCAGAAACGAGGAGATCCGTAGGAGAACTAAAGTAACCGACATAGCTCTCAGAATTGCTAAACTTAAGTGGCAGCGGGCGGGGCACATAACTCGTAGAACAGATGGCCGTTGGGGCAGTAAAGTTCTCGAGTGGCAACCGCGCACCGGAAAACGTAGCGTAGGTAGGCCTACCAGTCGGTGGACCGATGACCTGGTGAAAGTCGTGGGCAGCCGCTGGATGCGGGCAGGCCTATGTCCAGCAGTGGACCCGTCGGCTGAAATGATGATGATATACACATATGTATTTGAAGTAGGAACAATATTATGAGTTAAAATGAAAGACATGTTAAAAATAATAAATACATTTTAATAGGTACATTTCTATCTGATAAATCTATCAGGAAAGTTACAAAAATCAAGGATTTCTCAAAAATCCCCTTAATTGCGGCGCCCGCGCCACTACGGAGGCCTCTACGTTTCTACGCATTCAAATTGGCTACTTATAGGAATAAATGAAAAGAAAAGTGATCTTTTAACAATACGTTATAAAAACAGGGTGTGTAAAAAATACAGCGACGACTTTCAATTATGACTTTACCCAAAAAAAAAACATCATAATTTATTTATGTAGTTACAGCACATAATTTCTGTTCATCTTTTGTGCAGGTTGAAGGTAAGATATTATGTAAACATTCAAAATAAGAAAATGAATCTAAGGAACAATAGGATTTGTTATAAAACTATTAAGACATAAATTATTGTTTAGCCTGCTGTATATACCTAGTTAGAAGCATTAGTTAATTACACTAATACTTAACATTGCTATATAAGTAGGTAAAATAAATAGTTACTACTTAAATTAAGTGCATTTAGACAGTAATAGGTTTAACTTTTTTGTAATGAAATAAAGCAACACGTATACCAATATACTATAGTTTTATTTACTAATAGTAATTTTTAATTATATCACACTGCTTTTAGACATTTCTGCCTTATTTTTATTAAAAAAAAGTGAAAACTAGGAAACACAATTTGTAAAAAAAACATTAAAATTATCTATGATGATAAACCATTGCTTTTCCAAAGTTCACTTCAAATTAAAATACAAAATTTGTAATTTGTTTGTAATGTGTTAAAGCGGTACAAAAAAAGTTTGAAATCTATCATTTATAAATCTTTATATTTAAAATTTTGCCAAAGAAGTTCTGCGTAGGTGATGCCGAGTGTCTAAAAAGATTATCGGGTATTTGATATATAAAAAAAAATTAAATAGTAAGTTGGTCTAACTGGTTGTATATTTCTTTATTTTTCATTAATAAATTGATTGCGTTTGAATGCAACTCGCATAACGAACAATGACGATGCAGTCGAGAATGGTACACACAAACTCATATAATGCCTATTCACTCTCGCTTTGAATATCCCCAAATTGTAAAGAGTCGGTAACCACAGACGCCGAGCAAGGAGTTCTCCTCCACTTTATAGACATTGAGCCTTAAAATAATCTGTGACTGAGCTGGAATATAATTTAGGTTTTTTTGACGTCCGTTATGCTGCTGGCATAGAGGCCAGTTAAGTGCGACAAGGATCTTTTGGCACGTGGCGGGAATCGGAACTAACGACCCCATCATGTAAAATGGCATTCATTGACAGATCGTTCAGTGTGTTGTTTGCACACCCACGCCCCCCTGTCAATGTCACCTAAGTGCCAAAAGATCCTTGTCGCACTGTAAATGGTGCCTCTACGAGAAATCATATTCGGTCATGGTTCTTTGACAGTTTCAATGGATTTATCAGATAAATGTTTTGCTGAAACCACCTTCTTGAAAAAGCCTTAAAATACGTGCCATATTACAATACTAATCATTACGGTATTCTACTACTAGTCATTTGAGTAACTTTTTATCAACTGTCAAAACGAAAGTTTGTTCTGCAATTATCCGCGTTACTGACATTGTGACGTCATAAGTGCCATAGTTTTTATGGAACTAATTTGCTGTTTTTAATAAATTTAAAAATAAAAATTGTTTAATATTTCAAATGAGCAAGTGTTTTAGCTATTCTATAAGAAACGATATTTATTGAATAGTATTTTTTTAATTTACTTTTTATACGGTAAAATAGCCTATTGCGAACGAATCATGACTAAATTTGAAATTTCGTAAAGGCACCATTTCCTGCCCTCTGTGAAAGCAGCGTTCTTAATAAACGTCATCTAAACAATATAAACTTTACCGAATTTCCCAACACAATAACTATAAATAAGAAATATACAACCAATTAGAACATTTCTATTCTTTACTTAATTCAACTATCAATTACCTGATACTCTTTTTGAACATCCTGTGCCTACAAAATTTCTTGGTTTTAGCACTTAATCAGTCTACAAGACTCTATTTTCGTAGTTACTTCCATGTTCCGTATTACCAGCTACAAAGTACATTCAAGCTCAGCTTGATTCAGACTTTTTTATAATACTAAGGTAGCTATATTAAATATTATTGTGCACTTTACGTTATTTCTCTGAAATATCATATCCACTTAGTGCTACAATTCATAGGAAATAAAACCTTTATCTGTTTCATGTCCGTAAACATATAAAATAAAAATAAAAATTCTAGATTTTCTGAAATATTCTTAGGAGGGGCTGATCCTTCACGATTTTGAACAATCAAACAATAGCATATTTATCTTTATTAAACTATATTTATGTGTATACTAGTATGTATTTCTTTCATTAGTTTGACTGTTGACATTTAACGTTTTTTTTATTGGTTTCAAGATAAAACTATACTAGTTTTGGATCGTTTGAAGTTATGAATTTTTAATTCATGATAAACTAGTGTATAGGTATACTTATAGGATCGAAATTTGAATGCCTCTTAATAATTCCTAAATTTATCTCTCAGTCTATTCAACAACACACAACCCCGCCTGGTACAAAAGTTACAAAATTATAAGATGAAACTAGAAAAGTAGGTAATCCTAGCTTTGGTAAGATAGACAAATAGAATAAAATTACCCTTATGTTTTTTTTTTGTTTTACAATAAGGTTCGACAGAATCTAAATAAGTTAATTCACTCGCTAAACATTCATTTTTTCATCTTTGTGTTTTACTATTTTTTTTTTTTTACTAAAATGACTACAATTTTCAATACATCACACGAACAATTCATTATTTGTCCAGTACTTTGTCATTAATTTAATTTTAAAACTATCAATACCTACATTTTAAGACTTTAAATTCGTGAAGGAGATTGTCCACTACGGTCCTGCACACGGATCAGATAAATAAGGTTGGATTGAAAATGTGCGCTGGGCAGGCGCACCTCAAGTATGATTAGACAATCATCCTTAACCGAAGCACTCGTTCATACTTTTTATTTGCGTGTGGTTGTGTGTAACGTACAGACTCTCGAAATGGTGTGAGACACAATTGCAGCCCTGTGTTCTTAGTAGTGCGCGCAATTCGTGTATATGTATTATTATTGTTTGTGTGGTGGAGTTGATGGGTGGGAGAAAGGCGGCGACGCTGGTTTTCAAACAAAAGTGTGACTATTGCCAATCCAACCTTATTTATCTAATCCGTGGTCCTGCACCTGGCCTACGGTATCCGACTTCTCAAACATCATCAAATCTCTCTAATAATCGTCTATGGTAACATTCTCTATGCTCTCACTGGAGAAGTGGACGCGAATGTTCTGTTTGACGGGAGGTTTGACAGCTAGCGCCGGGGGGTTGTGGTCGCGGAGTATGCGTCAGGCGGGCTCGGGGTCCGCAGGTGACATCACGAGGATGGGGATCACTGGCAACTTCTCTTCTATTCGGGCTTCACTCGGTGACCTAGACAAAAGTTTTTAAGTTAAAAACAAATCTGTCAAAGTAAATTTGTCATCATTTTCTAATCTTAATACCCGTAGATTTTAGATATCATAATCTATCCAATATTCGTTCGGTGTTTTCCGTCGTGATTGAATCAGAAATGAGGAGATTCGTAGGAAAACCAAGGTAACCGATTAGCTCATAGAATAACTTAACATAAGCACAGTATTACGATATGGCTTACAGTAGCGCAATGCTTTTGATGTCGCACGATGCCACCACGGCGTAGGTAGGTACTAGCAGTACCAGCCTGTAGCTAGCTGTGCCCCGCCGCCCGCTGTCCCGCAAGTACCCTTCCGTTGCTCTGCGTAAGTACATTCGTTGCACTACTGTAAGCCGCTATATTGTAATACTGTGACATAAATGACATTGGGCCAGGCACATAACTCGTAAAACCGATAGCCGTTGGGGTAGTAAAGTTCTAGAGTGGTGACCGCGCACCTGAAGACGTAGCACAGAGAGGTCTCCCACTCAGTGGACCGACGCGCTAGTGAAGTATGCGCAAAACCGCTGGATGCGGGCAGCGCAAAACCGGTCGTTGAGGAAATCCTTGGTGGAGGCCTTTGTCCAGCAGACCCAGCTGTGGACGTCTTCCGGCTGATATGATGATGATATCTTACTATGATGAATAAATCAAGACGGTAAGTTCTTAGTCAATTTTGTGCTTGAATTAAAGGTAAAGTTGATATAGGTCAATATTTAAAATAACTAAATCAAGTTAGCTAAATTTATCCTACCCTGCAACAAAGTACATATACAGGGTTTAACAAAATTGGTGTAGGTCCTGGGGGTTCTAATCATCATACTGAACAACTTTCTCCAAGGAACCCATAGTCAATTCCCAAAAAAAAATTGGACCCTCCATACTAAAATGCACAAAATCGGTCGATCAGCTGATCGATTTGTATGAACGGTATTTTTTTTTTACGTTTTCAGCAAATTCCTAGAACAAAAGTTGTTTAGTACGATGAGTAGAAGCCCCAGTAAACGGGACCTACGCCAATTTTGTTACACCCTGTATAAGGTGTAACGAAATTAGCTGAAACTATTTTAACTGGTGCTTCTACCCATGAAACTGAACAACTTTCCCCATGGAACCCATAGTCAAATGGAAAAAAAATGGCTCTCCCATACTAACTCGATTAGCTGATTAGCCAACTTAGTATTGGAAGTTCGCATTTTTTTTTAGATTTGCCTATGGGTTTCATGGGGAAAGTTGTTCAGTTTCATGGGTAGAAGCACCAGTTAAAATAGTTTCAGCTAATTTTGTTAGACCTTATATATTATTTATTATAAGTTTATATTTTGTACAATAAAGAGTTTACAAACAAACAAACAAACCTATACTAAGTATAAGTGCCTAACTTAAGTAGTAAAGTACCGAGATCTATACAATGTATCAACCAAAAAAAAACAAGAGGTAAACAAAAGTACTTTGGAATTAACATTTGAAACTGTCCAATCCCTACTAAGTTAGTTTACATTGTGGTTTTTTTGGTTGATATAAGGTATAGTTACTATTCATAGCACAGGATAATACGTATAATAATAAATACCTAAGCTATGAATTGACAATATCTACGCGTGCAGGGAAACCCTTTTTGCAAAATTGTAATTTCTGAGAAGGAAAATTATTATCCTCACATAATTTTCTTTACGAATTATGTAGGTAAGTGAGTATTGATATTATTTAATAATTAAATAATATGAAAATGAAATACAGAACCGCACACATAGGGTTCCGTACCATCATACTAGATGGCGCTAGTTTCTTCACGTTTAAAAAAAATGATTGGAAAATATTTAACTTCTAGTCATAAACAACTTCCCCAAAAAATCCGGAGCTGAAAAAAGAAAAAAAAAGAAAAAAAAAAGCTCAAAATTTTATGGACTTCTCGTACAAATCAATCAGGTGATGGGCCATTATGGGAGGTCCAAAATTAATGTGGTCTTTAAAATCACGGGGTATACCAAGTCACACTAATAATATAAGGCGAAAGTTTTTGAGTGTGTGAGTGTGTATGTTTGTTACTTGTTAACGCAAAAACTACTGAACGGATCTGGCTGCAATTTGGTAGGTAGACAGATTAGGACTTGACACTAATATTATAAAGGCGAAAGTTTGTGAGTGTGTGAGCGTTTATGTTTGTTACTTCTTCACGCAAAAACTGCTGAACGGATCTGGCTGAAATATGGTAGGAAGACAGATTAGGACCTGGATTAACACATAGGCTACTTTTTTCCACGCTCGCGAGCCGCATGAGGCTCGCGCTCTGCGCACCCTCGAAAAGTCATAGAAACGTTGTCCACGCGGGTGAAGACGCGGGAAACAGCTAGTAAGAGAATAAGAATAAGAATAAATTTTTAATCAGTGATAAGTACCATCACAAGTAGAACGAATAACGAAATAGATCTAGATTTGTTTCTGGTAGAACCGGCTAATTGTTTAATAACCTCATTTCTTGGAACAAGCAAACCTCATTAATTACCCACTCACGGAGGAAAATTGAAACACACCATGGTTCCACCCGATACTTTTTTTTACGAATTGACATGGTAAGGTCTTGTCGGAGAATGCGTCACGCAAATTCATTCTGGGTTTCCGTAATGAATTTGCGGGACGCGGGACGCGGTTATGTCTTTTGTGTGGGCCAGAGCAACACATCAACGAGCAATGAAAGTATCATGTTGTGTTCAATAATTGAAACTGTCGTAAATCGTAAACTGTTTGCGTGCTCGCATCGGTCATGCTGGTTAAGCGACTACAAGGACGGTCAGTACACAGATGGATTACATTAAATACGTCCATTGCTAGAGCAAGGCCTCCCCCAAGGATTTCCACAACGACCGGTACTGCGCTGCCCGCATCCAGCGGCTTGCCGCGACTTTCACCACTATGTCCACCGAGTAAGAGGCCTACCTACGGTATGTACTTCGGTGCGCCACTCGAGAACTTTACTGCCGTCTGTTCTACAAGTATTGTAACTGTTTGTTGCTATGGATTTAATTTTAGTTTACACTTTTCTCGTTCGGTTTTAAGCCTGACATATCCTCGGCCATATAACAATAGCAACAGGTATAAATCTTGTATAATATTATGATAATTTAAGTTATATGTGCTGTATTTTTTTTCTTGTTTCTAACAGTTTTGTATGTTGTATTGTAGTGTATGCCAAATAAAATCTTCAAAATCTTCTTGTGATAATACTGAAGTGGAGTTAAAAACTCGCTGCCCATCATATCAGCTCATATACGTCCCCACGGAAGGGTTCGAGTCTACCCTGAATTAGGGCGATCGGGCTTTAGTAAACCACGCGGGCTCACACAAAACCTTCGAGTTTCTTCGCAGGTGTGTGCAGGTTTCCTCACGATGTTTTCCTTCACCGTTAAAGCAATCGGTGAGTGTATGTACGTAAGTTTCGAAAAACTCATTGGTACATTGGCCGTCCGGATTTGAACCCGGCACCTCTGGTTAGGAGGACAGAGTCGTTACCGGTTGCACCACCGACCGAAAAACCCGCTGCCCGCGGGGCAACAAATGATCGATGCGCTACTTGCGCTAGAGATAAGCGCTAGCAGTGCACCGCTTATCGATTTCAGAAAGAAACCACGCACCGTGCAGGCGATGGTGCAAACAATATGCGGAGTTGTCTCGTTACTTGCTTTAGGATATCGATACGACAGTGGAGCGTCACTATGCTTTTTCCCGGCCCGTAAGTGCGACAGGGTGCACTATTTGCAGCGTCCTGCTCCCACATGTTATTGCCTCGCGTGCAGCGGCTGTTTGACTTGACTTTAGTATTAAAATACTTACTTTTTAATTGTTTTACTATGTTCATGGTCCTTGTGAACGTGTCCGTTGACCGCATGCCCGATGCCATTCGGTATCAGCCCATGCGCCCGCTTAATATTGTTGTGACTATGACTCTTATGAATATGCGAATGTGTATGAATGTCCTTCTTTTCCTCTATCTTTGTATCTTCAACATGGTTCTTCAAAAGTTCCGGGTTATCAACAGATAGGTGTGTGTGGCTTAAGTTTCTGGTTTTCTCGTTGATGTTTTGGATGAAGTTGTTTTGCGCCATCATACGATTCTCTCTGGCTCTGGCCTCGGGGATTTTGATCTCTATGTGCTCATCCAACGATATGGAGTCAACGGAGCTGAGGTCCAGCGTGTCGTTTGAGAAGGTCTTCGGGATGGTGCCGAGCATGCGATCTGAAACAAATTTGTTTAATTAACGTAATTTTTATTAAGTATGCGGTGCCAAATTTTAGGAGCAAATAATATCGTCCGTACATATTATTTTTTGAACCTTTTAAGAGCCGTGTATCTCTAGTGTGCTCTATAAAAACATAGATTTGTTCTTTTTTAAATTTAAAGTTTTTGAGATTTTGTTAACACGTACTAGTAACTTATTTGTGATTTGTCAGATTTCTGTAAAAATATAATGTAGTAACTAACATCGTGTATGTAGAGCTCGAACAGGATACACTCCTTTTAATATCCTTTTAATAGCCAATTTAACTAAAAACCTGACTCCATAAAAATTATTACACTCCTTTTTTGGACAGCTCATGGGATCAAGACGAATCAAACGACACCTCTCACTCCAATAAGTGAGCTAGTTCCCCATTGCGTTGAGGAATCTTGGTAAGCCCATTTACATCTTCGGCATCATCGTCACTTACCATCAGGTGAGGTGGTGCCAAATTAATACCAATTGTGGATGAAAAAAAGAAAAGAAAATGCAATGTGCCACTAACCAAGTTTCTGTGAAGTGGAGACGGTGGCTCGCAGCTCGTCAAGTTGTTTAGCTGAACATAAGGGAGTGTCAACTTCGTATGTGTTGTTGAACCTCGTGTAATCCACCTGAAAACAATATAAAAAAATGTGAAAATCAAACAAAAGTACAATCCTTCATAATACACAGACTTTGGGAGAATATACTTGTAAGAGAAGCTTTTAATTTCAGAGCGTATTCACAAAATCGTTTCCACTACAAACTTAAAACTACTATCACTTCTTGAAAATGGATGGCCCGATTCTAATGAAACTTTGTACGCAATAAAATTATAGTTTGTGGAGCCGTATGGCTTCCGGTTCAGAATAGGACCATCACATCTTTTCCAATGAGGATCGAAAAAGTCGACTAAGGGACTTAAAACCGGAGGATGGGCAGCAGCGTCTTCTCCGTGCATTGGTAATACACCTGCAACCACACTGTGACCACCAACCCGCCTGCCAAGTGTGACAATTACGGCAAAACCCCCCAAATTTTAATGAATAAAACACCCAAAGAACGGCCCCTAGTCGGCGGCCCTGCTATTCCTGGCTCCAGTAGCAGTCATGGTAATGGCGGGGCGGGGGTGCGAAGAATCCCCGGGAGATGCGAAGCTACCAAACCCGACCTTTGGCCCTGGAAACTTACAACACGCGTACACTGCGCACTGACGAGAAGCTTACAGAACTCGAAGAAGGAAGTGATGATCCTTAAATCCGGAAACCTGCTCTATTACCGGGAGGGCAACCAACTGTCCCAGGGTGGTGTCGGGATTTTCGTCCACAAGTCCCTTATTTAGTCAGTAAATAATAGTGATTTAAGGTTTTATAGTAGGTAATCTTCAAATTCGTTTTTTTTAAGTAAAGTATTTCGAAAATTTTATCTATCCACAAACTAGAATTTTGTGGCTTACTTATGTGTATAAAGTTTCATTAGAATCGACCCATCCATCTTTAAGAAGTAGTAATTTGAAGTTTGTATAGGAAACGATTCTGTGAATACGCTTAAGCCTGTAGGAAGCCGTTCATGTTAAAAGGAGAGCTTACACTGGAAACAAGTAAGACTCGTTGATTGGCATTGTCAATTAGTCACACTCAATCTAAACCTATTCGGTCAGAGGCGGAGAGGAAGTCCTCAACTGCTATGGTTGAGTGTGATAGAGAGAGATCTCGAAAGTTGCGAGTTCACTGAAAACAACGCCCAGGATAGGGCAAAGTGAAAAACGAAGGGTAGGAAGTAGGGGGGGCCAACACCCTTCTCCAAACGGGAAGATTGCTAAGAAGAAGAATAATAATAATAAGCCCGTCGAATCATCACACCATAATGGTAACGGGTAATGATCGATGCCGGCCGAATTTGGTAACTAACTGTGCTATACAAAAGAGAACCAAAGGATAACCGATATAGCACCCATAATTGCAAAACTTAAGTGGCAGTGTTCGGGCACATAACTAGTAGAACAGATAGACGTTGTGGCAGTATAATTCTCGAGTGGCAACCACGCACTGGAAGACGGCTTTGTGCGGATGCGGGCAATTTTTTTAAGTTAAGTTTTTCTAAGTTTTTATAATTTGTTTATATTTTTTTAACTAGTGTGTACAATAAAGAGTATTTATCTTTACTTATTTTTTATACTAATCTTACTAATCTAATCTAACTACCATCTTCAGGCAGACTTGGTGTTCGAAACCAGTCGCTGACAGATTATAACGTGTAGTTTTATTCAATTTCTGTGGAATTAGTGTAAATATATACTTAAATGAGTGATATAATGTTCCACCAAGAACCTACTATCGAAAGTATTAACTATTTTTTCTGTGTTTAAAGTAGATTTGTTAGTGTAAACTAACATTCAATCTCAAATATCAAAACGCGTCAACAAATTGTAAACAGAATAAGTAGTACCCAGTGACAGTGTATATGTCATATACACTATATGTGGTAGTACCAATTAAAATTACAATTGGCTTGGTATTTCACTAGTATTAGTAAATGTGATGTAAGGTGCGTATGGCGCCCGTTGAAAACATATGACAGCGTCTAGTTTAATAATTGAAAACGCTAAACACGTTAAAAAACCGACTTCGATCGCAACAAATTAGTACATTTTTGCATTATTATTCTTGGTTTTTGTTAATTTTCTACTAAAGTACTACACCGATTTTGATAAAATTTATATGGGACCACACGGAAAGCACTAGCTTTCAAATAAAAAAAGAATCATAAAAATCGGTTCACCCAGTCAAAAGTTCTGAGGTAACAAACATAAAAAAAAAACAAAAAAAAAAACATACAGACGAATTGAAAACCTCCTCCTTTTTGGAAGTCGCTTGAAAAACAAATGATGCGAGGGCTACAGAGTCATTCAGTGAGTCAGTGAGTCAGTGATTAGCGTAGTTATATTTCCTTAGTTTTTGCCTGCGGCTTCGTATTTGAGGGTGAGTAGTGTGCGAACCGCAAGCGGCTCGTGAGCCTAGACAGAAGTTTACTCCCTTGGGGGACTATATCGGGCTATTCTGATTAGTATTCCATGTCACAACCCACTCCCTTAAATATTTCTACGCAAACAATCCCGTTAATCCGTTCCTCCGTGACGACGCTGACGTGCGCGAGACTGGAAATGAGTTTTTCCCAGATCCCTCGGGAACTATCTCGGGCTATACTAATTAGTAGTCTATGTAATTTTTCCATCCCCTCAAACATCGTTATCATTATATTACCTTAGTTAGGATTAACCTCGCATATAATGCTGTAGTCTGGTCCCCGCATGAAGATAAATACATTACAATGTTGGAACGTATACTAAATAACTTTGTAAGGTATTTGTAAATGAGGTACTATGGTGTTTACCCATTTTATCCACTAATACGGTGAAGGAAAACACCGTGAGGAAACCTGCATACACACACCTGCGAAGAAACTCGACGGTTGTGTGTGAAGTCGACCAACCAGCACTAGACCCGTGTGGTGGACTAAGGCCCGATCGCCCTAATTCAGGGTAGGCTCGAGCCCCTCGGTGGGGACGTAAATGTGAGCTGATGTGATGATCCACTAATGTATCCAACTTTATTCATTCTTTGTATGGTTGGGTACAACGAGCTTAGAGTGAGAAGAGACCTGGGTCTCTCTCTCAACTTATATATTTTTCAATTACCGTGGGGAAAAATATGCAGGTGTAACAAAATTGGTGTAGGTCCCGTTAACTGGGGCTTCTACACATCATACTAAACAACCTCTGTTCTACGACTTTGCTAAAATCGCAAAAAAAATATTTTTTCTTCATACAAATCGATCAGCTGATCTACCAATTTTGTGCATTTTAGTTTTAGTATGGAGGGTTCAATTTTTTTTGAGACTTGACTATGGGTTCCTTGGGGAAAGTTGACGAGTAGAACCCCCAGTTAACGGGATTATACACCCTGTATAATGGCGACATATTGGCGCCAATTGGACTTAATGTCCCAGACAGGTACGTGTGGTGGCGGCGTCGGCAAAGAACCAACCAGCTCTTTTTAAATAGATGTGATAAAAAACGAATTATGTACCTACTTTGATTTTGTAAATTATTAAATAAAAACTTAATTGTTTAAGTGTTATAACCACTTGCTTTCCTTCCTTTGCCGCGCTGGATAACCACAGAAACGTAGGTAGGAGCCGGATCTTACACTTACCCATTGAATAGATAAGTTACAGAAAATAATTAGATACAAAATCTAACGAAACTAGCCGGGTAGCTGTAGGTAGAGGGATAGGTACTGGGCAGTAAAGTTCTCGGGGGCAAGCCTCCCACTCAGTGGACCGCCGACCTGGTGAAGGCTGCGGAAAGCCTCTAGATGCGGGCAGCGCAAGACCGGTAGTTGTGGAAAACCTTGGGGGAGGCCTTTGTCCGGCAGTGGACGTCTTTCGGCTGATATGATGGGGTACCGGGGCATTGTAACTTTGTGCAATGAAATTACTTGTTCCTGCCTGTGAGTACAGAACCTAAGTGCGTCACTTTTTTAGGTTTCTTCTAACTGTCTACAGTACAGTCATTCAGTATCTGGTACTACTACTATTCATATCAGCTCATATACGTCCCTACCGAGGGGCTTGAGCCTACCCTAAATTAGTGCTATCGGGCCTTAGTCGACCACGCGGGCCCAATGCGGGTTGGTCGACTTCACACACACAACCATCGATTTTCTTCGCAGGTGTGTGCAGGTTTCCTCACGATGTTTTCCTTCACCGTTAAAGCAATCGGTGAGCATATGTACGTAAGTTTCGAAAAACTCATTGGTTCATTGGCTGTCCGGATTTGAACCCGGTACCTCTGGTTAGGAGGAACAAGTCGTTACCGGTTGAGCCACCGACGCTTATACCGACGACGACTACTACTATTAAGGTGGTAATATAACAGATTTTCGTTATTTTTGACGTCAATTACTCCTAAACGATAGAAAACCCTAAGTTGAAAAAAATACCCATATTGTAGATGATGTTCCTTAAAGTCAAAAGATATTAAAAACACGATTGAGCCGTTTTGGCTCGATAGAAAAAAATCCCAAAGATAAGTTTACACCGTTACTTTAAACTCTAGTTATGACTAATATTTTGAAGTATAAATTTTAAAAAAATATTTTTTATGATAATACAAAGTAAGTAATGTTACTATTTTTTATACTTTCATTGTAGTTTTTGATTGAAATGAAAAACCATTGAAAAAGTTAAAAAGTGTGGTTATTTTCTCGACTCTTTACGCGTAAAGAAAAAGACAGAGACAACTGTTCCCATCAATAACTCGCCTTAATGTGGAGATATGTAAATTTTCCACTTACACTAGCAAAGCATGCGCGTTTTTATCTAAATACGTACATAAAATAAATGTCTATAACAAGTCGGCAAGTAAACAAGATCAGCGTTCATGTGAATGACCAATGTGATGAATTGTGTTTATCATTAATCATTAATGTCTTTTACTTAGCTAAGAGTAGGTGTATTTATTTATTTGGTCGTCGTTGATTCATCGTCAAGTGAGCTGGGTATATTGGATGTGTGTTTTTTTCAGGAATTGGAATTATGAAAATTAATGTAATTGGCGTAAAGGCAAAGTATATATATTATTTATTACTAACATAAAGTATGGACACTCCCTGCTGCTCTCTAGATTGCGACCTCACCCCCTCGTCACCCAGATTGATACATTTTGTTTGTTCCGTCATTCCTTTTTTGAAATGTCATTTCTGGTCCGTTTTATGAAGTGTCCAGGGTGTGGTAATGGTTAGTCGATATAACGCTTCACACCAGGAGGTCGTGGTTTCCGATTCGCGGCGGAGTCAACTTTGTAAGTCTCGATTTGGTATTTTATTTATTATTGGTAGGGTATTTTCACAAACTGGCTAGTTACCGCCATCTCATCTAAGTCTTGCCGCCAAAACATCGCTGTTAACAGCATTGATATGTTCCGGCTTGAAAATAAGATAGCCAGATCCCCATTGCGTTGGGGAAAAGTAAGAAAACAAAATCGTTTTACATTGTTTTGTTAAGAAGTTAATAAATTATCATAATGTTTCGATTAAAGTTGTAGCAGTTCTATGGTTACAAATAGAAAAAAGGGTGCATTAGGATATTTTTTTCTTAAGTTCTGTACACATAATACATTAAAATAGAATCCGAGGAAATCAAAATCACTCCTTCATCATCATCATCATCATATGAGCCTACGGACCTCCAATGCTGGACATAGGCCTCCCCCAAGGATTTCCATGACGACCGGTTCTGCGCTGCCCGCATCCAGCGGCTGCCCGCATCCAGCGGCTACCCGCGACCTTCACCAGGTCATCGGTCCACCGAGTGGGAGGCCTACCTACGCTACGTTTTCCACTCGAGAACTTTACTGCCCCAAATCACTCCTTATTTCCTGTAAATTATAAAAAAAAAATCCGATAAAAAAGTCCTTAATTGCCGTAAAAAGTGGTTACCAAGATGGTCGTTGGCGGCGGTATCAGCCTTAAGGTATCAATGGTGGAAATATAACAATGTGTATTATCCATTAAGATTATGAAGTCCCATCAAAAGGCGTAAAATACGCTACTGTATTCATTCGTTATTCATAATACTGAGTTTCAAGTTGCGTCATTCGTGGACTTCATAGAAGTGTCAGTCGTTCGACCTCGGGCATTATCTGTGTCTACGGAAATCACATTTACGTATGTATTTATAGAAGTGAACGAACGGTTACTTTAAAGTACATCGCCAGATGAAATGTGGCCCGCGGCCTGACTCCTTTATCTTCTGTACAAAACTTTCCATTGTTGTAGGTATGCAGCAATGTGTAGAGTAATTACGTGTAAGAGAATAAGTGTGTGGATACGGCACTATCAATTCTTGGAGACTTTTAAGCACCTCTACCGATATAATGCCAATCACTAAAAATACTCTATACGGCGTAATGGCGGACTGTAGAGTAACCAAGTGAAATAAAGCGTCATTTAACGAAAAATGTAAATGGAATGATTCAAATTAACATGCAGAATGGTGCCTCAGTCCCTCCCTATTATTATGGTAAAGTTTGACAGAGTTCGCAACAGTTTTCGTTTACTTTCTGCAACTGTCAATGACCGAGGTACATTCCGTTACCGATCGGTAACGGCCGCGCTTGAGCGTTGCCGGCTTTGTTACCGATCGGTATCATTCCCGCTTGAAAGGTTAAAGTACATCGCTAGATGAAATATGGCCTCCTTTTGCCTTTATCTTCTGTGTGAAACTTTCCATTTTTGTAGGTATGCAGTAATGTGTAGAGATATTACGTGTAGGAGAATAAGTGCGTAGATACGTAACTATCAATGGTTGATAACTTTTAAGTACCTCTACCGATATAATGCCAGTCACATCAATTTTTAAAGTACACCGTTAGATGAAATGTGGCCTCCTTTTGCTTTTATCTTCTGTACGAAACTATCCATTGTTGCAGGTATGCAGCAATGTGTAGAGATATTACGTGTAGGAAAATAAATGCGTAGATACGTAACTATCAATGGTTGAAGACTTTTAAGCACCTCTACCGATATAATGCCAATCACATAAATTTTTAAAGTACACCAGTAGATGAAATATGGCCTCCTTTTGCTTTTGTCTTCTGTACGAAACATTCCATTGTTGTAGGTATGCAGCAACGTGTAGAGATATTACGTGTAGGAGAATAAGTGTGTAAATACGTGCCTGTCGATGCCTAGAGACTTTTAAACACCTCTACTGATATAATGCCATTCTCTCTGTGCATTAACTTAATTTTTTAAAGTACCTACATCGCTAGATGAAATATGGCCTCGTTTATTTCTGAACGAAACTTCCTATTGTTATAGGTATGCAGCAATGTCTAGAAATATTACGTGTAGGAGAATAAGTGTGTCAATACTAGAGTTGCCGCGAATAGTTTTAATAGCGAATAGTCGAATACCGATTAATCGCCATTCCCTATGGCGAATAGTCGAATAATTCGCTATTATTATTCGACATTAACTAAGGAATACAAAAAAACACGCTTGTATAATCATTTATTTTTTTACCTACTGTAATCTAAATTTTTTCAAAGGTTATGACAAAAGAAAATGATGTTAGGAAATCATACTGATATTATACTGATTTTACATTTTTAAATACTGGCAACCCATTTTTTTTACGTTATATACCTACATGTTTTACGGGGAATACCTCCTTTTGTATAACCCAGCATTTAATACTTTAGGGGATTTCCCGCTCAACTGATTTCGCTTAGTTCGGTTTATTCAGAATTTTTTTTTTCTGAGGCAGGTTTGATGTATGAAAAAAGCGCAACCGACTTGATCCCAATCTTGCAGAAAAACTAGTTTTTTTGCACCACAATCTGCCCCTTTTGGATTTGAAATATTAATTAAAAAGCCTCACTTTAACATGACTGATTTTTGTATGACATTTAATATTAATGATAATAATTAATACTAAACCAGTGATTATTTAGGCCTGTAGTTTTTTTCATTAAAAGTTTATTATAGACAACTATTCGCCGAATGTCGAATAATAGACATTATTATTCGGTATTTGACGAATAGCAAAAAAATTACGAATAATGCCGAATACCGAATAATAGCGACTATTCGCGGCAACTCTAGTCAATACGTGACTATCAATGCTTAGAGACTTAAAGCACCTATATAATCTCATTCAATTATAGTTATTTATGATACAACGGTGGTAAACTGGTAAATGGCAAACGAGTGACATTTGCAAGACCGATCCGCCGTATTTTATCTCCTTTCTTCAGAAAGATATAATATTTAAGTACTTTAAAAATATCGTTTTAAAAGTATGAAAAAAAATTCTGTATCTTTGGTTAATATATTTTTTTGTTTGTTAGAAATTTTAAAAAGTGGTAAAGTAAAACGCACGTGGGGTAAAATAAATGTTGTGCACAGTATACTGGCATATAAAATACCACTTTTCGAGCAACTGTATTGAAACAGTTATTTATAATACAAGGGTGCTAAACAAGTAAATGGCAAACGAGTGACATTTGTAAGCCCGAGCCGACGGCTACAACTTATGAGTAGAATATTCTGACAGTGATTAAAAAGTCCCCCTGTATGTATGATAAGTATTAATATTATTTGGGTCAGAGGGGAATAGGAATAATGGATCTGTTATATAACTTCCTCAAGGCCAACAGTTCTGTTGAACTCTACGACGCACCTGGAATCAAGCTCCCTGATGACCTCTGGTGTTACCATTGGTCCGCCCAGAGAGCGATTTCTGGTTTGGACGAGTGCTTTGCACCCTGTATACAGGTGTAACAAAATTAGTGTAGGTCCCGGTAACTGGGGCTTCTACTCATCATACTAAACAACTTTTGTTCTACGACTTTGCTGAAAACGTTTAAAAATATTTTACCGATTTTGTGCATTTTAGTATGGAGGGTCCAAATTTTTTTTTGAGAATTGACTATGAGTTCCTTAGAGAAAGTTGTTCAGCATGACGGGTAGAACCCCCAGTTCACGGGACCTACACCAATTTTGTTACATCCTGTATATAAATAGGTAGGTAAATATTGTTACCTCGTATTCCCCAGTGTCCTTTCTGAACGAGACCATGGTTTCAAACCGATGTCCCCAGAGTATTTCTGACGGCAGAAAGCTACTACGAGCCTGTGTTGTCATCCCCGTTGACTCGATAACACCCTCTGGAAACAAGTAACAAAAATGTAGGTACTTAGAGAAAATATTCTTACCGTCTAATTATAATTCTAACCGCCTCCGTGGCGTAATGGTTAGCCCATTCGCTTCACACCAGGAGGTCGCGGGTTCGATTCCCGGTGGGGTCAACTTGTAAGACTCGGTTTGGTTGATGTCAGGGCATTTTCTAAGCCCGCCTGGCTAGCTACCTCCATCTTATCTAAGTCTTGCCGCCAAACATCAGTGTTAACAGCATTGATGTGCTCCGGCTTGAAGATAAGATTGTAGGTACTATGAGAACAAAAGAATTTCTAAAATTTAAAAATACATAACTTAATACATCTTTAAGTAGATAATAAACACGCAGTCACAGAGCAAACAAACCTGTTAGTCACACGAATAGTTGACCAGATGGGTGGGAATCGAAACCATGACCCTCGGCCCAGTAAGATGGAGCGCTGACTACTGGACCATCGGGTTCTTCAATATTGATTAATGTCACATATTGCAATTTTATTTGAATAGAGGAATTGCGATTTTAGATCACATATAAAAGAATTAGATCCTTGATTTCATACAAAACAAGCATCAGAAAACGTCCAGGCAGGTGTTGACAGTATACAACGATAGAGATATCAATTAATTAATCAAATAGCTATGTAATAATGTAAGACAGAGAGGGAGAACGATGAGAGTACATCCACTAAGGAAGGGGTGACTTTATGTTCGGACGCATTTGACCGCATGCTCTTTTCAACCGACTTCCAAAAAAGAGGAGGTTCTCAATTCCACTTATTGGTTTTTTTATGCGTTTTAGCTCAGAACTTTTGAATGGGAGAACCGATTTTTATGATTCTTTTTTTATTTGAAAGCTAGTGCTTCCCGTGTGGTCCCATATAAATTTTATCAAAATCGGTGTAGTACTTCATTAGAAAAACCCAAAATAATAATGCAAAAATGTATGGTCGGTTTTTTAACGTGTTTAGCGTTTTAAATTATATCCGTTACCCAATATTGCCAACGAAGGAGGGTCTCAGAAAAGAAATACGAAGGGAACCACATAAAAACCGCCCATTACACATAAAAACGATAACAATATTTGGGTGCAAATGGCTGCGTAATTTAATTACCTACACGCTAATAATAATGTCATACGCAGTGACTTATATATTACTGGCGTAAGGACCCGGCCAACGCGCGCGACTAATGGTCCCAGCGAATTGGTGCGAAAATCGAAAGTTTCGCACACTCGCGACTCAGTCGTCTGCGGGAAATTGTACAGTGCGGTGGAAAGATATACCCTATAAAAATGCCTTATTGTGTTGTTAGAGGCTGTAAAAATAATGAAAGAAAGGCTAAAAAGAAACATGGGATGTTGTATCATCGTTAAGTAACCTTACATTTTATTTTTTCTTGAAAACAAATTAAATAAACGAATTTTAAAGCGACAATTCTACCAAGGTTCTTTTAACGCGGCACTGACGTCAACTCTCGGCCACGCTAGTTCGTACGAGTTATGTTAGATGGCGCTACTTTTTGCTTGTATCAAGAAAATCTGAGTCAAATATGGAGACGGGCGGATCCTTCTATTCAAATCTGTGGTCATACGTCTATTTTTATCTTACTCCGTCATTGCCATTGTTTTGAAAATGGAATATTTTTAGTTGCTCATCAAACAACTAATCATCACCTTTCAATTTATTTTCATCATTTATTTATAACAATCATATCTAAAATACTGCTTGCACATCAAATTATCTATCCTTCTCAGAAGGACTAGAGGTGAGCGAGCGAAGTTAGATTTAAATAATTATAGCGTCGAGGAGCTTCGCTGGGTTGAGCTTCTCCTGGGTGGCGGATCTTACTTACGAAATATTAAAACAGTTTTGCTTAAACCTGATAAACGCTATGCTTTTAAGTAAATAGTGGTGCTCCACAAACCTAAATTGTTGCCTAATCAATTATATTTTGTACATTGCTGTGAAATCAGTAACTTTGATGGGAATTGGGATTTTGGAAAATATTTTTTTGATTTGAGTAAAAATACTACCCTTTGAAAACTAAAGAAGGTCCTGTTTACCCACGACGGAACGAAGAAGGGGTATGCGTTTAGGATGAGAGGTTGTTGGTTGTTATAATAATAAGTTTATTTTGACCAATTAATGTTAACAATACATCTTTCATATAACTTAGGGCTAGTTATTGTACAAAACTATTATGAGAGCATCTGTAACCGAGCCAGGTTTGTTTAAACCTGTATTTCAGTATACAGTGCACTTCCCCGAGGACATGAGGCTTAACTTTTAGCCGCAGTACTACTTAATAACGTTTTAACTATAGTATTGATGTGTGTTTGCTTGTGTGTGTAAGTTACGTGCGTGTGTGTGTATGTATGTGTGGGTATGTGTGTGCATGTGTATGCTTTTATATGGTATCCGGATGTCGATTAATTAACAATAGCAAGTAATTTTTCTGTGTCATCATATGATAGGGTGAGCAGCCAGTGGGTTGTTTATTTCCATATATTCCATGAATTTCATATTATTTAAACCTGTTGCGTGTTGTAATGAGAAACTTTGTTCTTTTCGTATTAAAATTTTCTTAATGAAAATGTATTATACCAGCTGATTAGTTTACGAGCTTTTTGGTAGTTTTATTAATCTAATTATTAGAGCACTGTTAGCAAGTAGAATCTAGAGTCTAATATCTAGGTGCTTACAGTATTTATGGATCTAGTTCCATTGTTTCGGCGTTACGTGAGAAAATGATATCAAACGTTTATGATTCTAAATAAAATTGGTACCTATCGCTAGAACAAGATATGAAGTATGACATGAATAGAAAACCGAGGTAGTTTTATGACTCTAATTATTAGAACACTGTAAGCACCTAGAATCTAGAGTCTAATATCTAGGTGCTTACAGTATTTTTGGATCGAGTTCCATTGTTTCGGCGTTACTTGAGAAAATTATATCAAACGTTAATGGTTTTGTATAAAATTGGAACCTATCGCTAGAACAAGAACTATCGCTAGAATAGAAAACCGACCAAGTGCGAGTCAGACTCGTGCTTAAAGGGTTCCGTACCTCCACACCTCTCCACGCAACTATGACAATGATACCTATTCACCTTAAAAACAAAAGACATCAACGCGAGCGACATTCATTAAGTTCGAACTCCTAAGCGCGAGTACGACTCACACTTGGCTGGTTTTTATTATTTCTTGTTTTACTTAAGAATTAGGTAGTAATATAAACCACGTACCACGTGTCCCTCGCATTTCAGGACACATGGAATGTTGACAATGTTATCCTAATTTATATTTTGTCAAAAATATTAATATTATTTTGCTATTTATATTATTTTAATTATATGGTGTGACTTTTAATTAGTTCTTAATAGCAAAGTATATAAATGTACTAGTGATTACAAACAACTTTCCCAAAGAAACTATAACAATGTCAAATATGAAAAAAAAAATTGGTCCTCGATACATTTTTGCCGATTTGATAACTTATCATGTATTGACGATTAAAAACTATTTTTCTGATTTGACATATATTTTCTTTAGGAAAGTTGTTTGTTACCACGAGTACATAATTCATATCCTTTGCTATCAAAAACTAATTATATACGTACGACAAAAAATTATCCAATTTAAAGTCCGAGGCAGAAATCGCGCAGAGGGAAACACTAGGCGAATAAAATGTGTGACCCGACCCGACACACTAAACTGGCCACGAGAAATCCGCGTGTCATAGGGCGTACGGCCTAGCAAACTATTGTCCAAAGGAAAATAACCAATGACGATATATTTAGACGCCGGTTGAAAGACTTCTTGTTGGAAAATGAAGTTTAGACTGTTGTAGAGTTTTTTTCTTAATTTTAATGTCATTGCTGACATTATAAAACTTAGTAACTTGAGTTACCAACCAAAATTTCTTTTATTCTTTAAAAGTTTTTTAAATGTTTTTTTTTACATTGATGTGTTCCGGCTTGAAGATAAGTATAGATAGCCAGTTTTCCAATGAATTGGGGAATCTTGGTAAGCCCGCTTCCATCTTCGGCATCATCCTCACTTACCATTAGGCGAGATGATGCCAAGGGCTTACCAATTATGAATGAAAAAAATGTAGATTTTTTTAAATATTTTTATTACTGTTTAGTGTACTTTCTATTTTATTTTGACATTTTTCTTATTTATTTAGTTCAATCTGTGTATGATTATGAATTTGTGACGTAATGTAACTAAACTAATGACACCAAGTTTCTCGCTTGTATTGTATGTATTACCGTTTTTACGATAGAGCTAAATCTAAAGTACCTCTGAAATACCTACAAAAACACGTTTTTTAAATAATAATTAAATTCAGTTTTTCACTTTTCATAATTTTTATTATTTGTTTTTTATAGCGGCAATAGAAAAACACACTCTGTGAAAATTTCAACTGTCTACCTATTACGGTTCATGAAATGCAGCCCGCAGACAGACATACAGACAGACAGCGGAGGCCTAGTAATAGCGTCCCGTCATCGCTGTCCGTCCGCCCGTCTGTCTGTCTGTCTGTCCATCTATCACCAGGCTTTATTTTAGTAACCGTGATAGCATAGTTGAAATTTTCACAGATGTATTTCTGTTGCCGCTATAACAATAAATACTAAAAATTTGAAAAAGTGAAAGTCTCCATACAAAAAATGAGTGAAGAAACTAGCGCCATCAAGTATGATGGTACGGAACTCTGGTCAGTTTTTTTATGATTTCCTCGAGCTATTTTCTAATATTCTTCAAAGACTGACCGCAATCTTTCTTATTTTATGTTATACTTCATTTCTTTGACTAGCGATAGATATACATTTCATTGAAAACCATAAACATTTGCTATCGTTTTTTACGTAACGCCGAACCCCGTTTTTTTTGGGGGGGGGGGGGGGAAGGGTGATTACAGGAAGATTTCTTCTTACTAGACGAATAGCCGCAAATGGTACATGCTACTAGTGAAACTGAACTTTGAGGCACCTATCAACATATCAGAATCGGGAAGAAATCATTCTGTATCTACAGGTGATATCTTCTTACTACATTAATAGCCGCAAATGGTAAGATACTACTAGTAACATTGAACTTTGAAGGATCTATTTCAGACATTTTACTGACCCAGACAGCTAAAACTTCCTCCGTATTTTGGACAATGTGGAAACTAAGGATATTGCAACTTTAAAAGTTAGAACGAAACGCACGCTATAAAGATCGAATCCGGTCCTAATTTATTTGAGTTTAGAACGACAAGTAGTGCTTGTGTCCCTTTTAAAAACGGAAAAAGAAGGAATTAACTTGCAGTGAGTGTATGTATGTTTGTTTAGTTCAAATCTTGCGATCCATTTTAGAGCGACTTCCAGGGGTCCGATTGAGCTGAAATTTGGAATAAAGCCATATTCTCGGTGACAATAGATCCTTTTGGTATTTTAAAGTTGATCTGATGATGAACTTTGGAGGTGGAATCAAGATCCCAGAAGCGTCTTTTATTTTTTTTTCAATCCAAACAACTAGACGTGGAAACGTGTATTTTTTTATATCCATTTGAGACCTTGGATTTTTGAGCATTAAAACTCTTTTCAAATAAAAGCTTGTACCAAAAGCTTAAAGGTTTTTCAAAAATTAATAACGTTTCTATGAACATCTTGCTAGATCGGGGTGAAATGACTACAGGTGTGCCTGAATTCGGATTCCTCTCACGTGTAAACTTGTTATGCTCACTCTACTGTAGCGCTTCGCAAATATGAACTATTAAAAACTCTTTGATCTGAGGCGCTGAGGAAATAAAAAGTTTTTTTGGTCCAAGACACCAGCAACGGTGTGGCGCAGCACTAAAGCAACGTCATTTTATTCCGAGTAACTCACCCAACATAACAACAATCTCGAACCTCTCCCTCAGCATATCAGAGGCGGACAGGTTGTAGAGTGGCGACTTCTCGTTGATCTTGTGAACTATGGTCATGGGCCAGATGAACATCAACCGATCCTCCTCCCCGTCAGCCCCCACCTTCAGCTCTTGTTGGTAGAATGGTAGAACTTCGCCTTCGCGTGTGGTCTAGTTAAAAAAATTAAACGATTAATTAAAAGAGATCTTATTGATGTAACGTATGTAAAATAAGATGTAATCTTTTTCGGCTATAACGACGCTACGGATAAAACTGACTGAGCTACACTTTATAGCGTTACGATTACAAACTTTATTGGTCATAAAAATATTTAATAGACTTACATATCTTTGACGAAACTTTGTTAGGGAGCGTTCAAGTATTACGTAACAGATGTGATGTGATGTGATGTGATGTGATGCGTTACAGGAGCGGAAGGAAGAGGGGGGGGGGGGGGGTTGGAACTACGTGTTACCTAACATTGTTTTCTTCTTCTTACTAACGCGATTAAAACAATAACATAAGGTATTTTAGCGACTTTCCGGTACTTTACGCCACATAATTATTATTGTTACTTTTAGGTAAAAATGGTCACTTGGTGGTTACGTAACGTTTTACTAGGGTGACGGGGAGGGGAAGGATGCAGAAAAACGTTACGGTGCGTTACATGGGGGGAGAAGGAGGTCAAAAATCTAAATCTCCAAAAATTGCGTTACATAATACTTGAACGCTCCCTTAGCGGAAAAGAATTAATTGATTTAATTAAAATAAACATCAAATCGTAATTTGCTAAAATTATGAGTTCAACTTTCAAGGAAAAGTACATTAATGTCTTACGATAATTCATGTTGTATCTACAAAAACTGCGCTTAGTTTTTCAAATACTGGCAGAAAAGTAGTTCTTTACAATAAAGCTGATGATACATAGAGAAGTTAATAGAAAATTATTAGTAACATTTCGAGGGTATCACTGGAATTGAATTGGCCACGATTGCTTGTAAATATGAGTCATCACATCAAATCAAAATGAATTGATTAGTTAGTTATGAGCAACGCAAAAACATACTCATGTAAGTAATGTTGTTGAAATAAACTCATGTGAATATAAATTTATAAACGCATAATTGGTGATTATTCAAACTGCATGCAAATGATTCATACTTACATTAAAATAAGTCCATGCGGTTACTTTACAAGCAAGCTAAATTAAATGATTTTAACGGCCATTGTAAACGTCCGTAGATGGGTCCTAACGAAATGACAACACTGGCAAGAGCAAAAGAAAAAGAAGTAAATAAATTTAAAAACATAGCAAAAAGGATGCAGTAGTTAAATACAGCCATTAAACGAACAATCCGTCGATGACCATCCAGATTGCTGGACGTTCGTCAATCCAATAATTTAAACAGATGATTAACATTATTCACAGATAGTCGAATTCGCTGGGGTGAGTGTTAATCGTGATCTAGATTGACCGTGTAATGGGTGCCACACAGATTCATTCAAAATAAGAATTCGCGGTAGGTACCTTCTTCCGAATGATCTGGGAGCGGACGTGCGCTTCTAAGATATGCGACTTGCGAATATCACCGACGCGGAAAAGCAGACAGAACTCGCCGTCTCTCAGACAGATCACAGCGTTCCTCGAGAACAGCAGCGTCGAGTTACGCTTTTTTGCCCTCACCAGCTTCGCGAAAATAAGACCCACCTATGGACAAGAGAGAAAAGAAGGTGGAAAATGTGCCTTTTCAAAATGGGAATCGAATTCTGAAACTTGATGTTACGTTGGAAATGATGGGGTTGTTTCAGAGTTCGACGCCCACCGCCAAGCGAGAGAGAGGAGTCAGTGCTGACAGGATCAAGACCACGGAATGGCGTGCTGACTAAAATCCCCAATCACTAACCAGTCTCCGCTATGTCGAAATTATATACCTTGCGGCGTATCAACTGTGCTCTTATGTGTGCTTCAACTATGTGAGACTTCCTCATGTCAGCTACTCGGAATATGAGGCACAGTTGCCCGTCTCGGAGGCAAATCACGGCGTTCCTCGAGTACAACAGGGTCGAGGCTCGTTTTTTTGGTCTAGAGAGCTTTGCGAACACGATCCCAACCTAAAATTAGAACAACCTTGCACTAAATGCCATTTGAACATCTGGACATCTTGCACTCTAAATCTTGAAAATACCTACCTACTTACTCAATCATTTAATTATAGTTACTGTTTTTTTGTAAATTATTGTGTTTAACGTAATTGATTCCATTTTTTGCCTTACTTACAATTAACGGTATAATAGGGATGACAAATGCTAGTCATCTGAGTTATATTTTATCATATATGTCATAAACGACACTTTGTTCTAAAAGTGCTTGAAATACCTAGGCACGACGTCATAGTTTTGCAGCGTCATTTATGTACTCATTTTGTGATTTTGGTGAGTTAAAAATCTAAGACTTAATGGAAAACAAAACGAGTAAAGTTTTTCGAAGTTTAAGTAGGAGGGCAATTTAGTGATCAAGAGTTCATAATTTATTTCTGATGCTGTCGTCATCCCTATTCATGGTAAAATTCATTCTAAAAGTATCTAAAGAAACATATATACATACGTAATTTATTCTCACTAGGAATAAAATATAACCATAACTCTACCATACCATAGTGCCGTAACTCTTAATTTTCAAAGACCGCAACGTAAAAATTGAAATGATTTCAAAGAGAGCATCTTATATCATCATACTTGTAGAGTTCGTTGCGCACTTTTGGATCTGCTCCAAGTTTATTTTAATAGGTATGAAATTATCATTTTACTACGTATCTAAGCAGGAAGATTTTTAAAATGAAGATGTTTCCACTTATAAACTTATCTCAAATGAAAAACATTCCATTCCAACCATTCGTAAAAATGATGAATGGGAAGTATATTACAAATATTGTAAAACACGTTCATGATCAGTCGAAACATTACTTTGAATGTGCATTTTCTGTTGTGGGCGTTTCTGCTCATTCAAATTTTTCATCACGAGTAGATGCTCAAAATGCAAATGCCATTCACATGACAACAAAGGAAATGAACAAAACCCTTACCATAAAAGCTTGAATGAAGACTCCCACTATACTCTGTATGCACATAACGAATATGGCTTCCGGGCATTCTTCAGTTGTTGTTCGGGAGCCGTATCCGATGGTGTGCTGAGTCTCGACAGAGAAGAGGAAGCAACCAGTGAAGGAGTTGACATTGGTGAGGCAGGGGATGGAGGTAGTGTTGGCGGGAGGGGGGTTAAGGTCGCCGTGCGTGAAGATAATGAGCCACCAGATGAGGGCAAAGAGGAGCCAGGAGAGAATGAAGGAGAGCGCGAACACGAGCAACGTCCAGCGCCACTGCGCGTCCACAAGGGTGGTGAAGATGTCCTGCAGGTAGCGGCGCCTGCGCTTGGCCACGTTCCATTGCACGACGTTGCAGTCGCCGTGTTTGAAGATGACGCGCTTGCGCACGCGTCGGGCTGCGTATCGGGCTTGGCGGTATCTGAAATATGAAAAGGAGATTTTAGGTATAACTACGCATTAAATATCAATTGTCTCTGCATAATTGGAAAGAACTTAACAATAAGTTTTTTTATCCACAACTAGTAATACCTTTTCATCGTATCACAAGGGTAATTGGTAACCTCTAAACTCGTGGCGACCGCCCGCTCACTGAAAAACGTAGTGTAGACAGGCTTTCCCACTCGGTGGACCGATGACCTGGTAAGGGTCGCGGGAAGCCGCTGGATGCGGGTAGCGCAGACCCGGTCGTCGTGGAAATCCTTGGGGGAGGCCTATGTCCAGCAGTGGACGTCCTTCGGCTGATATGATGATGATGAAACTCGCGTGATTCTACTCATGAAACTGAACAACTTATTCTACGACTTGCAAGTTTTTTTAATAAAAATCAATCAGCTATATTGTAAGTACCAACTATGTATGAAATGTTATTCCGTTTTATAATAAGGTTTTCTGGGAGGCCTCGTGTCTAAGGTTTTATGGGAGGTTTCGGGTCTGAATTAATGAATGAGATTTAGTCAATACTTGCGTGAAAATAAATATACTTGTTACTTAAAAGTATAAGTTTCTCATCATCATCTCACCAGCCAATAGACGTCCACTACTGGATATAGGCCTCCCCCGAGTTGGAGAGGTTTTGCCGTAATCGCCACGCTTGACAAGCGATCGCAGTGTGCAGTGGGTGGCACAGTACTAGGAAAGAACGCTGGTTTTTTTTTTCGAAAGGACAAGCTTGTTGGTGGCCATGGGGGCCTTTACAACTTCACCGGGCAGGGGAGGCGAGTACGGAAGGCACTCAACCTATTGCAAAGCAAAAAGATGCAACTGCCTAAGGGCGCCTAGGTGGGTATGGACCTCGGCTTAGGTCGTTGCTTGGACGGGAGAGTATCGGAGAGAAGCAGGACGCTGCTACCCATCCTGCGGTTTTTATATCCCTTAGTCGCTTCTTACGACTACTTTGGCAAAGTATATATATAACCCTTGGGAAGAGATGGGGTGGTGGTATTCTAGTCTTCACCGAGGGGCTCGAGCCTACCCTGAATAGGGATGACGAATGCTAGTCATCTGAGATACTTTTTATCATCTGTCATAAACGACATTTTTTTCTAAAAAAGTTTGAAATACCTAGGCGTGACGTCATAGTTTTGCAGCGTAATTTTTGTACTCATTTTGTAATTTTGGTGAATTAAAAATCGATGACTTGATGGAAAACAAATCGAGTAAGGTTTTCGAAGTTTAACTAGAAGGGCACTTTAGTGATCAAGAGTTCATAATTTATTTCTGATGCTGTCGTTATCCCTATTAGGGCGATCGGACGTTACCACGTGGGCCCAGTGCGGGTTGGTCGACTTCACACACAACCTTCGAATTTCTTCGCAGGAGTGTGCAGGTTCCCCACGATATTTTCCTTTACGGTAAGAGCGTCGGATAAACGTAAGTATGAAATCTAAATTCTAAGACACATTGGTACGTGGCATGATTCGTACCACGAACTCCCAGGACAAGAGGTAGCGGCCCTTGCCATTACGCCATCGACGCTCCCTCCACAGGACTGCACCGCAGGCCATTAATTTCTACGTAAGTTTTAATGTCCAGACAAAATTAATGAATGAGATTTGGTAATCAAATATGGGTAAATATGATTAAGATTAGTATCAAATATCAATATAGCATTGTTGATAAGAATTCTACTCCATTCGTCGGAAGATAATTATTATTAATGCGTGTGAATGTAACTTGAGCCCGTGGTCAACGTTCGGGTGTAGGTAATTAACACGTACAATGTAAACATTTTTAATCCAATTGATTCATAATCTCAACAAAATCTGTTGATGAGAACGTTTTAATTCAAAAGCAATTAAGCATACACAATGGCTTTTCTGAAAACCAGCGCTGTGGTTCATCCTTCATCATATCACCGAAAATCGTCCACTGCTGGACAAAGGCCTCCCCCTAGGATTTCCACGACGACCGGTCCTGCGCTGCTCGCATCCATCGGCTTCCCGCGATATTCACCAGGTCGTCGGTCCACCACGTGGGAGGCCTGCCTACGCTACGTTTTCCGGTGCGCCATTCGAGAACTTTACTGCCCCATCGGCTATCTGTTCTACGAGATATGTGCCCTGCTCACATTTCATTCACAGTTCATCCTTAAAAGCCCATTTTGACATGGCATTACACCGATTTATTTAGTTTTATTCTTTGTTTTTAAACTGAAGTGGCAGTGGGCAGGGCACATTGCTCCTAGAACAGACGGTTGTTGTGGCAATATAGTTCTCGAGTGGCGACCGCGCACCGGAAAACGTAGCGTAGGGAGATCTTCAGGTAGCGCAAAGTAGGGTTTCATAGTCTTTCCAATAAATAAATATTTTTTTAAACCGGTCATAGGCGAGTCAGTCGACTTCAACGGGTTCCGTACCATCCCACCAGATCTCCCTACGAGTACAAACATTATACCTATTCATTTCAAACAAAATAAATTATCCGAGCGACAGAAAAAATGCTTTTTTCTCACTCAGTTCGGTCTCCTTAGGTAATTTTTTATTATTACTTGTTTAGTACTTTAATCACATTAAATTTTATGCTTGTACGTATTACCGTTTTAACGATAGGGAAAAACCAAAAAAAAACCCTTAAAAACACGTCACTTATACGTTACACGAATATTTAAAGAGGTAAAGTTTAAAACGTCCGGTCGCGCGTCCCAGATACCGCTGGAACGATGAAGTGCAGAAGGAGCTGAGCGCCCTCCAGAGAACCGATTGGCGTGAGAAGGCGCAGAATACAGACGAGTGACGAATTTTGGTGTCGGAGGCTTAGATCCTCTTTGGGTCGCTGAGCCACTGAAGTAAGTAATGTTTGTACGTTTATCATCATATCAGCTCATATACGTCCCCACCGAGGGGCTCAAGCCTACCATGAATTAGGGCGATAGGGCCTTAGTCGACCACGCGGGGGCCCAGTGCGGATTGGTCGACTTCACACACAACCTGCAAGTTTCTCCGCAGGCGTGTGCAGGTTTCCTCACGATGTTTTCCTTCACCGTAAGAGCGTCGGTTGTATGTTTATATGTGGGAGATAATCTTCGAAACTATGTACTCTTTCAATTTAAAAATTATTTCACCTGTAGTTAGAATGGAATATCAGGATGGAAACAGGCTAAAAAACCCCGCTCACTATCTGAGGCGAAACTGCGGGAAAAAGCTAGCATATTTTTTTTGTTTGTAAATCCTTCATAATAAAACATATTCTGTGTAAATTTCAGCCAACACGTTTCAAAAGATACCGTTTTTTTAGGGTTCCGTACCCAAAGGGTAAAAACGGGACCCTATTACTACGACTTCGCTGTCCGTCCGTCCGTCTGTCACCAGGCTGTATTTCATGAACCGTGGTAGCTAGACAGTTGAAAGGGGTTTGAAAATTTTTGTATGGAGACTGGCATACTGGAGTCTAAAATATATATATATTTTTAAAGACGTCGCACATTGAGACCTATATATTTAGATATGGGACATACATACAAACAAAAAATGACATGTAACATAGTGTCCTAAAACGTCACTTTACGGAGATAACTGAATTTATATATTCCATAATAATTTGGATTATTTTCAACTTCTATATTATCTCAGGTGACACTTTAAGGTCAAAACACATTTTTTGTTTTTCTATAGGTCCTCTATCCGAAAACACAGGTTAGATTATGCGACGCCATTTTGAAAAAAAATCAAAATGGCGAATCCTCAGTGTGCCAATAACTTTCAAACCCCTTTCACAGATGATGTATTTTTTGTTGCCGCTAAAACAACAAATACTAAAAATTAGAAAAAGTTAAAGTCTCCGTACAAAAAACGTGTTTTTAAAACGTGAAGAAACTAGCGCTATTTAGTATGATGTTACGGAATCCTTTGTGCGCGTTTCTGACTCGCACTTTACCGGTTTTTTTGTAAAATTGGACAAAGAGACGGACAGATTGCGTAGGCCTAGTAATAGGGCCTCGTTACCTGATATGGAACCCTAAAACAGTTGTTTTCGCAGATGGTATCTATACTTACTTATCTGTATCTACACTAACAAGTTTACAAGTGATAATTTTTCTTAAAAAACTATATGCCTTACTCCTATTTTCAATACTCTTCAGATTTCCTGAAACAGCAATATAACTGGGGTTACATGTAACTCTACCAAAAATCAACACTTATATAACTAAAAAAATTTTTTAGTAAAAATCTTTTACTACCATCAATATAGTCTTGAAAGACCTATTTAACGATACGAGGTTAAGTGCGTTTCGGACCATGCATAGTGTAGGGTTCCAAAATCATTATTTGAAACTTTGCGTCTCAAGATACCCTTAATCGTTTTTCTAATTCCAACAGGTTTTAGAAACACCGCGGACGCGTTTTTAAAGACTACTTTGTTTTTTTTTTTATTGTTTCTGGTTCTTTGTATGTTTTTTTAGTGAGATAATGATATCACATGACACATCTTATTCGATTAAAAATATTTATAATATACTCTTTATTGCACACACTAATTAAAAACAAACACAACATAAAACTTTAACTTCAAAAAATAAAAATAAACAAAATCTTATAAGTTCTGTTATTTATTATCAATAGATAGGTATTTTTACACGATTATTCGAGGAAATTCGATTCTAAGAAGTGTTTACCACATTAACAGCTGTTGTCATTGATGACGACGATTCATTTATTGATGTCACACGGTAGAGTCAAAGTAAATATATTTGTACTAACATACAGTATGGATGGACACTCCCTGCCGCTCTTTAGATTGCGACCTCACCCCCTCGTCACCCAGATTGATACAGATTGATTACAGTTTGGTTGTCGAACGTATGGGATTTAGCCATGATTTTGTTTGCTTCGTCATTTGTTTTTAGAAATGTCATTTCAAGACCTTATGTATGTAGTGTCCGGGGTGTCGTAGAGTGCAAAAGTGTTTATCAAAATTTGACAAGGTTTGTGCAATCCTTTTATTTTCATACAAAGAATTTAAATAGACCAAAGTTTAAAAAAAGTGTAACAACGGCGTGCGTCGCTATTTTCAATAAACATGTATAAAAAAATCAAAATTGGATAATGAACAGTTTCAAAAACAGATTATAAAATATTATTTACTAAATATATTTTCTCCTACTAAAGTACAGAAACTCATTTTATATTTTAATTAATTTTCAATTTTATATTTATTTTAATCACTAAATTAGTTCGTTTAAAGCACAATGACGTCACATCTCTGTAACACAATTAATTTCAAAACAAAATTTCATTTTTGATACTTACTTAGTTGATTAAACGTGACTTAAATGACTAGTGACTACTATTATTTATTGATCAAAAAAAATTAAAGCTTCCTTTATCGTATTTGATTATAAATACCAGATTCTTTGTAAACTTCAACTCCAAATGTCAACAAAAAGCTATTGGCGTGTAAATTTATTTAGTCATTTATTATTTCTCTTATTTTCCTTTCTATGTGCCCGTTGATAAGTGTTACAATAATAACGAACATAAGTCTATTCATTTTAAGTTTAAATCAACGCGGGCTTCAATGCGGCTGTTACGTTGAAACCGAACGCCCAATTCTCGATTTTTACGTGTTTTTATTACTTTTCATCACTATTTTTAAATGTGTTCAGTTAAAATGAAAGTCTTAAAGTCACCGGTTTTTGTGTGTTAATTTCATTCAATATTAACTATGTGTTTTCGAGAAATTTTGCAATTAATGCCAAAAACAGGGTCTACCTTTGCATTGCATATTTTTTTTAAATCAGTTTATTTTTTACATCTAAAGTAATAATATTTTTAAAATTGTATTCAATTAAATCGATTTTTTATTTCTTTAAGAATATTATATATTTTTTCCATGGTGATAGCTTTACACATTATTTCAATAATTTGAATTGGATATTGTCATTTGACCCATCTTAAAGCCTTAAATATTCCTATTACGGAGATCATTAGAGGCAGCTCAAATCAGTTTATCTCTAAATAGTATAAAACATAGCCGCTGTCTGCCTCTGTCTTTTTCTCCACTTACTTCGTCACGGATTTTGATACAGTTTTCACTAATGAAAAAGCAATAAACGAGAAAGTTCATAATTAAAGATAAAAAATACCTAAACAATGCTTAAATTTAGTTTAGTCTTGTCAAATAAGTTAAATAGTGTTATACCGAATTGACACCTATATATAACCAACTTTTTGTCAAATAAATGTACCCCTCTATCGCGTCGGGGGTTAAATAAAAGATATAATAGAAACTCTTTAGTGCCATACGATAAGAGAGAGAGAGAGAGAGATACTGTACAATATTGTTTGACGTAATATTAGTGATGACCCGAATAAAGTAGGTTTATATTGCACTTGACACATTTATCGGAACGTTGAAGGGCTGCGTAAAGTAGTGACCACTTACATTATCAGTACGACAGTTTATATTAGGTTTATTTTATCTTTTTATTTGGCAAGCCTGTGGAATAATGTGAAAAGTTACTGGCTAGCTGACTGAACTCTATATCGAAACACTGCCGAAACAAGAGACAACATAAAAATACCTTAAGTGACATTAAGCGAATGCAAAAGGATTTGTTTGTAATTCGAATGCTAAGGGGTGAAATCGAGGTTGCAGCCAACTCCTTGCGTATGAAGACTCGGGCGCGCCTGTATGTAGTCATTTTAATAATTAAAAATAGTAAAAAAACATTGTTAGTTTTTATGTAATTGCATTAATATACAATAATTTAATTATTTTAAGTAGTAGTGACTTGGATCCTGTTTTAAAATGAAATTTATGTGTAAGGTTGCCTAGACCTTAGATTATTAAAAATAACATTTGAGAATTACCTGTTCGACAAATCGCCATACCATTAAATAAATAAATTAAGAATAATCTAATTTTGTATTTTATTTTTTGACTTGTAACAATTGTTACCAATAAAATTTATCTTATTTTATCTTATCTTACGCTCAATCTTGGGCAGTCGGGTAATAATTGATTTTGATGCGCCACGCGTCATCAAGAACTAATTTGATTAATTTTTTCACTTATGAAATAATTATGTAAACATTTTTTTCTCAGGTATTTACTTTAACACCTGATATATTTACTAGATTCATATCAAACCTTATTATGTTTTTATCGGTTGTTTTGTGTCATTATAAGTTAAATTAAATCACCCAGTAGTAAAAATAATGGCTGTAATTACTTGTCAGTCCACGTGAACGTTGATATTATTTATATCAATTATTAATACGGATGACTAACGCGTCTCAATATCTCAATAAAACGGTAACTCAACATTGTTCACGGGTTTTTTTAAGCATCAAAAGTTTTACGTGGAATAAGGAAAATAGTATTGCTTACCCGATTTCATAAAGGACAAAATCTAACTCTAGATAACTCATTTATTTATCTAGCAAAACAGCTCTAAGTTGTCCGATCGACATCACTACTTAACTTAAAAGCTACTAGAGGGTCCACGTGCCACGTTGCGGATTTATACTCGATCCATTGGTGAAAACCGTATGAAAATTCGTTCAGTTGCTTTTGAGTTTATCGCGATCAGGCGAACAGACGCGGCGGCAGGGGACTTTGTTTTTAACACGCTTATAATAGCTTCACCTGTATGTATGTATGTTTGTAACTGACTTCTTTGCACTCGATTTTAACCCACTTTAAAGGGACAGATTTAATTCAAACTTTATATATTTATCAAGAATCAGTGACAATACAGTAATTTCATAAGTTTATCTCATTATCCTTAACTAAAAATTGAAAAATAAATATAGTTTCAAAATACTAAAAAACACGCTTTTAAAGCTCATTAAACTAAAAAGTTAAAAATAATTCTGTATATAAGCTGAAAACAAAAATTAACGAAAAATACTAGTATACTTTTGTGAAAAAAGTGTGGGGCGCTTCGTGCCATATTTTTCGTACCCAAGCTTTATTCACAATAATACTAGTATTTTTCGTTCATTATTGTTTTCAGCTTATATTGTCAATTTCACTTTTTATTTTAATGTACTTTAAAAGCGTGTTTTTTAGTTTTTTTAAACTTTATTTATTATGAGCTTTATATTAACTTGCCGTGTTAGTTCGTTTGTTTGTTAGATACTTAGTTTGGGACAAATCTTGGAAGTTAAATTAGAACCATTTCCCGGTTTACAATTGAGCTGAAATTTTGCATACACGTTAAGTTTGGAGAACAATGCACGGTTAGCTAAGTGAAGTCATTCTAAATCCAATATGGTGGACTCCCAAAGATGGGGGACCAGTTATCATGATATAGGACTAATATATATTCTTTGATATGGGTATCAAATGAAAGGGTTTGCTGAAAAGGATATTATAATTATCTTTAATTTTTTCAGACAACATGGTCCATTTTTAAATTAATATGAATTAATTCAAATTCTTTTCAAATTTAAGCTCGCGCCTAAATATTTTTATGTTTTTAGTTTTTTTTTAAATAATATATTTATGTAGATAGATATCGATAAAATAGGATAACTTTGTAAAACTTATTTTTACCAAATAATTATAGCATTTAATACTGTTTATACTAATTAAAATTACGTATGTTTTTTTCTTATTGAACATATTATTTTATTTATTTAATTTAGGTTTTATGGCATCATAAAATATAGAATATAATAAGCAATACGCATCCATATATGACATACGCGGCCCCCGTCTTTGCGCATGCGTCCAAAGGGTACATGCACAAAATCCAAGTAGTACCTACAAAACCTGTTCTGTCGTAGAGCGCTGAACTCCAACTGGTGCGTCACAAACTCAGACCTACCTACACCGAGACTTGGACATACCGACTACTCAACAGTTCATTAAAGGCCTCTCCGAGAACTTCTTCAACTCCTCAGACACGCACTCTAATCCGTTAATTTGAGGCAGCGGACTATACCACGCCACTCGAGCTATCTAGCCAGGTACATGGTCTGAAGACCAAGACACGTACTGTCTGATCCTCCTGACCAAATTTCAGCCGACCGACCTGAACTGCCTCCTGGTAGCTCACGGAGGAACCAATAGTGTCAATCTTCAGATGACACAACCCCCCCGCACTAGCACAACAAATGCAACCCCCTAAGCGGTAGCTCCAATCTGGAGTACCGCTACGCGCCCCCCTTGCCCAGGGTGAGATCGCTTCCGATGTAGGCTTCAAGGCCCCACAGGCTAAAACTAAGAGCAGGCGGTGTTTAGTGGGTAGGCACAGATTAGCTGTAATTCCCACATAACTTGTACAGACGGCTGTACGGGTATCCATGAGGGTTTCACGCCTCCCTCCCGCTGAGGGTACCCTTTGCTGGGTGCAAAAAAATAGCAATACGCTGACTGTATTGATATTATTATAAATTTTAATGGTACATGTATTGATATTATTATACCTTTTAAGCTGTACATGGAAGCTCAAAACATAAAGTAAACTTAGAGTGAAGGAGAAAAAGAGTATCATGAATACTATTGAGAGTTAGAGAGGAAATATATTGGACACATGCTACGGCCGGATAATTTTATATTTAAAATGTATATAGTGGAATACTGAAAGAAAGATAGGTAGGTAGGAAGGCCAATATATGGGTAGTTATATTGACCAAGCGGAAGCAAAACAAACATGGTATCGTAACATGAAGACAAGGAGTTGACGAAGGAGAGGAAGAAATGGCGGTTATTCCACCGACAAGAGCCTTAAATTGCTCTTAAGAACACCGTCCACGGCCGCCGTCCATACAAAATACAAATATGTACATATATTACTTTAGGCTGTTATATCTCACCATATATATCTAAGTTTTTCAAAAAAGACACGAAATATACGGATAATAGATTTCTCTTATCTGATCCTAAATAAACGGATATTTTTATAAAACAAGAATCTTGTTCACAAATTATCAATACACTACTATATGTATGGGTGGCAGCCAAGGCAAAGAATACTCAATATTACTACGTAGAAGAAAACAATTCCGTAAAGATACCATTGAAAGTCTTTCATTTACTCCATCAATAGACCTTGATTTATAAAAGGACACCTATTTTTCAAACTGTTATTGTTTACATGGCTGAGATATTTCATTGAATGGCATCGTCGGCGCGGTCAACAAGAACTGTTGGTTTACAAACATTCATGACGAATGACGGCAATAAAATGGCTTACGGTGCTTGCATTTTTGCATTGACACGATTTCAAAACAAGCCCAGGTCACAAGGAAAACCGCAGGGCATGTGCAACGACGGGCAGGACCTATTATGTTAATTAAGTCTAGTTTTTTAATACAGTGTGAAAGCATTAAAAGGTGGGATATTTACGACACTGAACTGTCCCATAGAAAGCTAGGATCAAATCGCATAAAAAATGTTGGCTTATCTTATCTTTTTGTGTTTATGACGAATGACGGCAATCAAATGGCTTACGGTGCTTGCATTTTTGCACCGACACGATTTCAAAACAAGCCCAGGTCACAAGGAAAACCGCGGGGCATGTGCAACGAGGGGCAGGACCTATTAGCTATTAGATTAATTAAGTCTAGGTTTTAATACGGTGTGGAAGCCTTAAAAGTTGGAGTATTTATGACACTTAACTGCCCAATAAAAAACCCAGGATAAAACTGCATCAAAAAATGTTTGAGCTCAGTATACAAAAACTGCTGATCTGTTGATTGATTTATACCATAAAAATTTCCTTTTTGTGAACGTTCTATGGTTTCTTTGGGGAAAGTTTATTAGCTTCATAAATAGAGTTTACCTTTTTACAACCTTTTATTTTAACTTGCAATGACGAAGTTGCCCTCTTCAAAATTTGAAAGATAAATTTAACCTACTTCCCGGTGTTCGATTGAGCTGAAATTTGGCATGAAAGAAAGTCATATTTCCGGAGACAATACATCTTTTTGGTATTTCGAAATAGATCTGATAAAGAACTTTGGAGGCGTAAAGACCCAGGATCGTCTTTTTTTAAATTTTCTATTCAAATGTACGCAGTTCTTTTTTAATTTAGAAACATGTATTGTAGGGTACCAATAATGTACGACCTATAAATGTACAGGCCGATTACTCGTAACATGGATTTAATGTATTATGGGGTACCAATAATGTGCGATCCAATAATGCACAACCTACGAATGTACAGCCCGATAACTCGTGTCATGGGCTTGAACTTTTTGATGGTAAGTGACGATGATGCCGAAAATGGAAGCTGGCTTACCAAGATTCCCCAACGTAATGGAGAACTGGCTATCTCATCTTCAACATTAATTATAACATTTAATTAGGTTAAAATAAAATATAACTAACTTTATGACTAATCTTATGTTTAACATGACTTGTAATTTGCTTTAAATTATTAATAAATACATATTGAAATTAAAATTGAAATCTTGTTAACACTGATGTTTGGCGGCAGATGTAGATAAGATGGTGGTAGCTGGCCATGCGGACTTAGAAAATGCCCTACCTCCAACCAAACCGAGTCTTACACTTTCCACCGAAAATCGAACCCGCGACCTCCTGGTGTAAAGCGAATGGTCTAACCATTACGCCACGGCGGAGGCAGTTAAAACTGAACTGAAATAAAAGAGATAAAAGCTTGTACCTACCTAAACGGTTCCAGGTTTTCGAAAATTACATGGCTAGTAGGGACCGCAGTGTGCATGCCATGGGCTATACAATTTTATAAAGAAACGCTTGCCCCAGCAGTGGGGAGGGGAATATGATGATGATGATGTTTATTATCTTTAATTCCCTGAGATCAAAATTTACTATAGGGTTCACCTTTTTATGAGAATTAAACAAGCTAAAATTTGTATCGATAATGCCAATAATTTAGGTCATAGTATAATAAATTTTAGTGACTTCACCAATAGAAAATATAATTAGGTAAATAGAAGATATAAAATATTAAGTAATATATTTATTTTTATTACAGTATTTTTTTGTTATTTTCATTACAAACCGTTTTGCAATGAAGGCTTCGTACGTTACGAGTTTTAATCGTAAATAAAACAAGGTTAAACACAACAAAAAGCAATGATGAGTAGGTGGGAACAACAAATACACGCATAGATATCGTTGAGTAGTTATGTTTTTTTTTAATCTACAATTGGTGAACCCTTGACATCATCTCACCTGATGGTAAGTGACGATAAAGCCCAAGATGGAAGTGGGCTTACTTATATAAGGTCTAACAAAATTTGCTGAAACTATTTTTACTGGTGCTTCTACCCATGAAACTGAACAACTTTCCCCATGAAACCCATAGTCAAATCTCAAAAAAAATTTTGAACTTCCCATACCTACTATAAGTTGGCTGATCAGCTGATCGAGTATGGGAGAACCATTTTTTTTGCGATTTGACTATGGGTTCCATGGTGAAAGTTGTTCAGTTTCATGGGTAGAAGCACCAGTTAAAATAGTTTCAGCTAATTTTGTTACACCTTATATATTTCCCAACGCAAAGGGGAACTGCCTATCTTATCTACAAGCTTCCGACTTCAACGCTGTTAAACATTGATTTTTGGTGGTAAGACTTAGATAAAATGGTGGTCGCTAGCCAGTTGGGCTTGAAAAATGCCCTTCCACCAACCAAACCGAGTCTTACTTAATTAGGCACTGCCGCCGGGAATTGAACCCGAGACCTCTTTATGTGAAGCTAATAGACTAACTATTACGCCACGGAGGTGGTTAAATTCATAGAAATGTTAAAAAAACCGTTTAAGAGGACGCGTTGCCAAATATTTTCAGCATTGCGTCTTTCAAGTACGAAGTGCGAAGCTTATCATCACTTTCCTTTTATTGTGTTTGGCCAAAGAATAAATACTATTTACTACGTAAAAGAAGGTTAACTCCGCAAAATCATTTAAATGAAAGACGACTCTAGCTACGACACAATAAAGTGCAATTTCCGGTCGCACAGCGCTAATTACCTGCATATATTCACCTACAAGTTGCCTCTCTTTCTATCGCGTAAGTCTTATCTCTTCTGACTACTGAATTTGCCCCATTCAGGGGGCTGCGCGGCGTAGAGCGTGGCGTAGGTACATTTTCATGCCTACAGCGCGGAGTGCCTGGTTTGGCTGGCTACGCTAGTGACGTCATAGGTGGGTGACCTATTTTGCGCAAAATTACGTTGTTTTTCTTACACGCCGATAATTTAACATAGTACATTCGTCGTTAACAACCCATAAATCCCCACTGCTGGAGAGGTCTCTTCCCGAACTGGGGAAGGTTATTCCATACTCCACACACACGGGCCAAGTCCGGATTGGTGGAGGACCCCCACTGACGCAAGTTTTTCAAGCTGTCTCTATGAGGCAACTGACACGGCTTAACGACTGCCATTTAGTATTTAGCAAGCGGCTCCAACGGCTTCGCGTGCCTTACGAAACACGGAAACGGTCGAGAGAAATGCCACTAACTCTTAAACCCATCTAGGTAATGAGCGTGCTATAGATCAGTTAGCCTACGTGATAGATCCAATCACGAAAATCACACTGAGCTACGACCAGAACTATCATTTAGTAACTAACTTAACCGCCTCCCTGGCGTAATAGTTAAGTCCCTTAGCTTCACATCAGGAGGTCGCAGGTTCGATTCCATCGGACTCTAACTTTATGGGCTCGGTTTGGTAGGTGGAAAGGCATTTTATAAACCCGCCTGGCTAGCTACTGCCATCTTATCTAAGTCTTGCTGCCAAACATCAATCCTAACCGTACATATGTGTTCTGGCTTGAAGATAAGACAGCCAGTTGCCCAATGCGTTGGGGAATCTTTGTAAGCCCCTTTTATCTTCGGCATCATCGTCACTTTTACCATCAGGTAAGATGATGCTAAGGGCGTACCACAATTGTGAACAAAATAAACTTAACCTTTTAACGAAACCACACGTTACAGAAACTAAAAGACCATGGTACGTACATATGAATTATTTGAAGAAAGACAAAAAATAGAGAAAGAAAAATGTGCAAAAGTGTAACAGAATTATAGTATAAAAGTGTAACAGAACTATAGTGTAAAAGTGTAACAGAATTATAGTGTAAAAGCCACATACAACTTACTTTTGCAATTCTTCTCTCCACGCGGACTCCGATGAATTTATCGGTTTCCCGGTCATAAACATCGACACTTGGCTTATACATCTCTTTAGACCCGACATTCTGTTTTCAAAGAAGTTTTCCAGTTTAACAATCACTTCGTACTCTTCTAACAACCTTAACACTCAATTAAATTACTGTGTTCGCTACTTAACCAGTCTTTTACAATACTTTAACTTTCTAAGTACGCTTAAACGACGATTTCTTGAAATGTTTGATACTTAAAATTAACCTTTGACTACCTCTAGTATCACACAAATAATACTTTAGAATGAACAATATCAAATATAGCAGGGACAATTACAGAATTGCCTGCAATTTATCTTTTAAAAGAACATTAATGAGCGATTCACTGAACACTTCCTTGATGTCGAATAGTAACACAACGAATTTGCGCATCATTGTCCAGAAAGTCATATTAAGGGTATTCGCGGCCCTGACACGAGTAAAGTTATGTTTTGGCTACCGTCGCAAATTGCGTGGACTGTAGACGTGCGACTGACTTTCCACTCGAACCGATTGTGAGGAAGATTGCTCCAATACTGAAACGGTCGGATGTTTAATGTAATGAAACAGATGCGAAGACGTCCACAAACAAACACACAAGGGTCGTCCCGTGCCAACAACGCCGGCGTCGTCGGGGCACTCGACGCGTAGTCGTCGGAAAGACGGAATCGCCGCCAAGTCTATCCTTCAAAAATTATCTATGGAACTCAGTACCTACCTAATATACCTAAAGATAAGTTCTTCTAAAGATTCTTGATCATTTATTATTTCGTCATGACATTGACAGGTGTAACAAAACAGACTAATCACACTGAACAACTGTCCCCAAGGGACCCGTGGTCAATTTAAAAAAAAAATTGGTCTCGTAACGATCAGCTGATTGAATAATTTCATAAGGAGATTGAAGTCGTTTTTTTCTGTGAGTTGACTACGTTTTCCTTAGAATAAGTTGTTCAGTATCATGAGTAGACATCCAATACCCTCCTACTGTTCTTTTAAAAGAACATTTTTCCAAACAAAGAAAAATTTTCATTCGATATTTTTTTATTGCTATTATATTTTTAGTAGCATATACTTACGTTTAAAATACAAAATTTTGCCCTCTTTTTTTTAGTTAAAAGAGGATTAAAGGGCCCTGCGCTAATTTTGTTTTTAGTCTTGTCTATTTAGACATCACAGCAGCAGAATATAAATCACAGCTTCTACAATCCAATTTATTCTTTCTGAATGCGGCCAATATAAGAACTAATAAATTCCGTGCATGGCGGACTATTGAATTAACATTTCTGTTGAGACGTCTCGAACAGCGCCCTCTTGATCTGTCAAACGATATTCTTACAGCCATGTCTTAATATCTTACTTACTGCATTCTGTACGTACGAGTAGGTTGTACAAAATAATGGTACAAGATTTAGGGGTGTCGAAAAACGTGGGGTGTAACATCTCATAATAAAGCAGTCGACGTAAGATTTGACGTCACATAAGCTGAGAGCCGTGCCTACTATGTATATTACGTTGTATCAGCGTTTTATAGCCAGCCATCGTCTGGTTGTATTAATAACTGGATAGAAATGGGCTATAGTGCTGTCACGTGTTTCCAAATATCTCATAACAAAGTTTTATCAAGATTTTGCATTCTACTTAACATATAGATATTTAGTATTTACTAGGTTTTTCCCGCGGCTTCACCCGCGTGGACATTGTTTATGACTGTCTTTGAAGGTGAGTGGTGCACAAGCTGCAAGCAGCCCGCGCATGAGTTTTCTTCACATCCCTCAAAAAAAAACACAAAAATCCGTTGCTCCGTTGCGATGTTAAAGAAATCAACCTAAAAAGAGTATTAATTTCGTTCTCTCAGGAACTTTATCGGACTATGATATTTTATATGTCCTTCTACGTGACATAGGCTACGTGCATGCCAAATTTCACCGAGATTGGTTGAGATGTTGAAGCGTGAAGAGGTAACAAACAAACAAACACATTTAATATTGAGTAAGGATTCAGATCTGTATCTATGCAGATTGCAGTTGCTGCTGTCAGTTCGTATGAGTAATTACACGTACATATATTAAATTGATATTGATACTTAATATTCTTTGTGTAGTTCTGTTTATACTAACGCGACGTAGCAAATGCTGCGATCACGTGAAGGCAAAACGTGCTTCAGTTGGAGTAGTGGTTATGGACGCAGCATGTCGAAGATAATATTGCAAGCCATTGCTAGCCTAACACTTAATATGTTTATCTCACACACTAACACCTATATTTTTCCTAAGTATACAAAAAAAAATCTCGTAAAGTAGGCGCTACTTCAATGACGTCAGGTCATTTTTTAAGAACACTAGGGCTTTTGAAGATTGTAGCCATAATAAAATCGTTAAAAAAGCGGAGTTTACCTTTGTGATTTGTAAGTTTTTGCTCATCATTAATGGTAATAATTTAAAATCTTTGAATTCCCCAAATAATCAATGGGTACTTAAGTCATAAAACATTCGATATGAATCACAATGAGATACAGTGTAAACTCTATATAGCGACACTCAAGGGACCAAGCATTTTGTGACGTTATTGAGAGTTTTCGTTAAACAGAGAAAAATTAGCGTCATATTAAACCAACTGGAGCTAGAAAATTTTGACGTTTCAAAGAGTGAATTGTTATAACGAGTGACGTTTTACAGAGTTTACACTGTATTTTTCTCTGTTTTAAATATTTTTTAGACTACGCCAAATTTAAATTTTAGTCGTTATCAATCTTTAACTGGGTTCTCCACCAAAATTTAAAAAAATTGTGGACTTTTAATTCTTATCTTTTTATGGGTCGATCAACTTTTATTTGTCCCGATTCTGATATTTTGAAGTTTTTTATTAATATTTAAATTTCACTCTATAAATTATTTTAGATTGTAAAATATTAATTATATTTTATGTTTCGATATCAAGCAGAGCACTTTTTTATGCCTTTAGTTCATTTTTAAGCAAAAATATGTAATCTTTCAAGAAAAATGTGTCACTTGGACAACTTCTTAATTTTTTATTCAATGGAATAAGCTTTGATGAAAGTTAAAATCGCTTTTTCCACATTATTAAAAATATCAAACACTTCAGCTTGCGATTTTTTTAGAACATTTTTTTGTAATAATTTAACAGATATTTCAATATAAAGAGTCTCTTGGACAACCGTTGTCTTAAAACTCAGGAAAAATTTAATTTAAACCACAAGTAAAGATGCTTAGTTGTGAAAACAACAATATTCAAATATTTTTTGTGATAATGTTTGACAGTTTAACTTAAAATATAATTATTTTAATATTTATAAACAAAACAATGCTTTCATAACTCTAAAATATTGGGGGACAATGCGGTTGTCCAATAGACAAAATTGGTTGTCTCATAGACATTGCATACCTTCACAATTTAATTTTCAATGAGTATTTAGAACCCATAGCTGTTAACTAAATATTTAAAAGACCATGTTTTGTTAGAAACATATATTTAAGGAAACTGGTATTCAAAACAATTACCAAATGGTATTCAAAACAATTACCAAATGAACTTAAAACGAAAATTTCGCATGAAATTCAAAAACAAAACGTTTGTTTTATCCTGTGGTTTCATGTTTGAAATTAAAACCTTGTTTTTATGGTAGCTATCTCTTTTTTTCCTCTTCCGCTCTGCATGTTTTTCAGGATCTGTAAGCCTTTCTCGATATCTTCAAGATTTCTCTTTCGATGACATTCCCATTCTAAAAATTACATAAAATCATTAGCTTCACACAAAGTTGTTTAGAATTAAATAGAACTATTATTTAGTTCGCCATTATTTCAGTAAATAATAGCTAGCAGTCTAGCACAGTGCTTCTATTCATTAAATAAAAAAACCCACAGAATACTAATAATTCACATAAAAGTTACGAATTTATTACATTACTCAACGATTTATATTTAAAATTTTAAATAAAGAACACGTAATCAAGGGAAACTAGTGCTTTTCATAACTTAATCAATAGGATTTTATTTAATTGTCCATTGGGCAACCAATACTGTCACTTGGGCAACCGTCTCAGTCGTCCAAGTGACCGGTTGTCCGATCGACATTTATTGAATTTTAAGATTTTTTGTTAAATATTCTACCGTTATTATATCTTATCAACTTTGCTACGTGAACACAAGATCAAAGGGATTCTACTTAACTATAATTTATAATGAAAAATCTATTTACTTACGTTTTTACTGCGGTGGTTCAGCGGACACACAATAAAGCCACCCTCTCTCATAACGGAATCTCCGGCGACTGACGCTGCGAATACCGCGAAAACAAAATGGCGGTTGAATGGGTTTGGCGCCTTTAGCAATCATCTCGTTGTCTGAATACTTACAGCGCCATCTGTGTCTTAGACTTTGAATTTATAAGTGGTTGTCTATGTGACTTACGCTTTGTGACATTAAACAGGGACAGGAATAACAAAGAAAAAACTTGATGCAATAACACACCAAAAAAATTTCAAGAGTGTTTATCGAAAACTAGCTATATACTACTATGAAAGTGTGTATTTAAAATTTACATCATCATAGACTTTTTTTTCGAAACGTGAGTTTTAGTTTATAACTGTTGCTGGGGGACAAGCTCTAACACTATGAAATGGACTTTGACGTCGATTGGACAACTGTTAAAATACGAATAAATACAAAAACTAAATATTTCTTTCTGTAACTAAAATTATATTTTATGTATTAAACATAAGCCAAACTACTTTTATACGTAATAAATATACTATTTAAAAAATAAAAACTAAATTTTGTTTTGGGGACAGGATAAGAAGTAGGAAGGACAACTAAAAGTTGATCGACCCTTATACTGATTAGTCAAGGCCAAAACTTTTTTGAGTGATAAACATAAATTCTTAATTATCATTTGGGAAACGTTTCATTAGCAGAAGCCCTTCTTTTTCAGCTGGTTATTTCAAAAGGACTTCGTACTAGAGATGTGGTCAAAAGTGATTCACTCCAACGTTAGTTCAATGTCATTTCAGTCATCATAATTTTGTTCTTCAGTATTAGAATGAACTTCGTTCAGTGACGTCACGGAGACAATCTGCTGCCAATTCGTTATACTCAGTCACCACTGCTTCTGAAATAACCGGAGACGGGCGTGATCGCTCTCACTTTTCAGACCGAAGTGCACACACTTCACGGCCAAGATTAGTACTGCTACTCAACAAAAGATGGCTCTGGAAGTCATTAGTTTCATGTTTTCAATGACGCAACAAGGAGCAGGTACAGTCACGGAATTTATATATGTTTAGCAGATTCAAGTCCTTTTAATTTTGCCGGGTTATGAAGTTAGTTTTCCCTGTTTCATGCACTTTCTATCTGATAGGTATAAATAACGTCAAAGTAACGTAAAAGTCTCTTCTTGGTAAGTTAAAAAAAATTAAATAAAACGTCTATTAAATTGTCAAAATATGAGTTTTAGCTATTAATTTAAAATAAAAAAAATTCGAGCGAGACCTACAGTACCCGCATATGATGTGTAACATGTGACAAAATACTTTATAAAAGGACGGATAAGATACGGCAGACTAGGCTGTATGGTCATAGATACCTTTGCCTTTTCCGCGCTTTTAAAGCCTGAAAAAACGCGACTCCCTGTTACACATTTCCGTCCCATGGGACACTTTTCCGTCCCATTTCACGAAATCACTACCACAAATTGCAGGAAAGCGAGAGCAAAGATGTTACACATCAATAAATAAATAAAATAAATAAATAAATAAAATAAATCAAAAAATGTAGGTACTATAAGTATAAGTAGGTACTACCTGGCAAAATTGAAGTTTCGTGAATCTGCTAAACAATTAAACTCCGTGGCTGTACCTATACCTATTTCAAAAAGATTCGAACGTTACACAAAGTTCAAATGGGTCAACGTCTCCGTGAACTGGTTCAGCAGATGAGTCATTCTTTATAAAATTAATACTTTGAATTCTGAGAGGTATTATTATATCCGCACACAAAAACTGTCTGAGCGACACAAAAAAGTGATTTAACAGAAAGGGTAGAGTCACGAAGTAGTCGCTCTTTTTTTTATTTAACGTAGCTTAGTACTTAAATTTATCATTTGGCTTCGGTCTGATGGTAGCAAAAAATACCATAGGTATAGAGGGTAAGTCCGGGAGAGTTGGCCATAGATAGTGGATATTTATTAAAAACGTTACTTTGTCTACCTATAAACAAAAATTTAATTCTTTGTCTCATAATTTGTGTTTACAATTTTTTTAAATAGTTTTAGTAATAAAGTTTTTCTTGGTTTTGTCTTTTATCTCCCACACAGTTATGAAGGATCTTATAGGCAGGTTATAGGTGCTTAGATGTGTAGATATTTAGCTAATAGAGCCTTAGAATTAGCCTTTAGCACTGTAATTTTACATGTTCTGAGTTAGTTCCTTTTATGTTTTATATGTAAGTTTTATGTAGATAAATGAGTTTGTGTGTCTGTTTTTCATTGGGAATGACAAAAGTGGCTTAAATCCTTTTTCTGTATTAATTGCATTATTCAGTGTTTTTTTTATATTTCTTTATTATAGGAATAAATACAGTCACATTTAAAGTATGCTGGTTAGAATTAAGTCATGTAAGTAGACCTAGAGGTACTTAAGATAATAAGCATTTGAGCGCAATAATTTATTTCTTAATTATCAATTTCCGTGTAATTTTTTTTAATTCACAATTAATATTAAGTATTAGACATGAAAGACAGTTATACATCAGTTGCTTCTAGTAACGAATCATAGCAGTAGGTAGTCCTCTTCATTTTACAACTCCTTTTACAACTTTCACAAATCCTACAAAAGAAAGGATTTAAGCCAGTCGTACCATTGGGGAATCTTTGTAAGTCCGCTTCTACCGTCGGCATCATAGTCACTTACCATCAGGTGAGATTGATGCCAAGGACATAACCAACTGGCATTGTTCAGTTTTTATGAACCCCACTTAATTACAAGGCAATTTCGAGGAATAGCTTCTGCGGTAATTTCTCAATTATTAATAGATTTCAGACATTTTGGGTGATTTGGTATATTTTGCAAAAAATGAGATTCGTCGTGGATTTGCCTACGAGAACGTTATAAGTCCATGCATGTTTGATTTAAAAAAATGGCGGTAATATTACAGATTTTCTTTATTTTTGACGTCAATTGCTCCTTAACGATAGAAAACCCAAGGTTAAAAAAGCACCCTTATTGTTAATGATGTTCCATAAAGTCAAAAGCTTTTAGAAACACTATTGAGCAGCTTTGGCTCGATAGAAAAAAATCCCAAAGATAGGTTTACACAGTCACTTTCAAATCTAGTTATGACTAATACTTTGAAGTATAAATTTAAAAAATATACAACAATATTTGTTATAATAATACAATTAATTGATATAATATGTTATTAGTTTTTTACTTTCATTATAATTTTTGATTGAAACGAAAAACCATTGAAAAAGTGTGGTTATTTTGTTTACTCTTTTTCACGTCTTATTGTGTTTCAGTGATTTCAGACAAAATTAATTAGGCCATTTTACACACAACCTTCTAGTTTCTTCGCAGGTGTGTGCACTGTGCAGGTTTCCTCGCAATCAATGACATATATCTCGCAATATTTTCCTTCACCGTAAGAGCGTCGGATAAACGTACATATGTAATCGAAATTTTTATTCGGTGAATAACATTTAATCATTTATTTTCACGGCCACCTGTCCGAGAGTTCGTGGTTCGATTCCTGCCAACGCACCAATGTGTTTTCGAATTTCGATTTCATATAAACGTTTATCCGACTCTCCGACGGTAAAGGAAAAATATCGTGAGGAAACCTGCACACGCCTGCGAAAAAACTCAACGGTTGTGTGTGAAAGCGACCAACCCGCACTGGGCCCGCGTGGTCGACTAAGGCCCGATTGCCCTAATTCAGGGTAGACTCGAGCCCCTCAGTGTGGACGTATATATGTGCTGATATGGTGAACTTATTTTTGATGTTGTCAACTAGCTTACTGTTGCCATACCAAATCGAAACCGGCAGAACATTTGGACCACCTACCTATTGAAATAAGTAACATTAGTTCATAATTGAAACGTGTGTAAAATAGACATTACGAGTAGTCTATGGTGAAACCGTTAAATGATAGCGATGACATCATTTCAGTGATAAACGTGGGTTTAGATAACAATGGATAAATATGTTTTACAAATTATGCCCTCAATGAATCGAGAGCAGGACGCGTGGTAAGACTTACATAATACGAAGATAATGATACCTACTTATACAACATAGTAACCGCACACCATTAACCATAGCCATTGCTTCGACTTTTCTTATCTATCGCAAGTACCTATTGTGTTAAAATGATTTACATATTTCGATACGGTTAATGGTAAGTAAGTAAGTTTATATTTTATTACAGTGCTAACTGCTACCTTATATAAAGGTCTTATTGTGAATTGTAGGGCAAGGGGGCCAGAATTGTAGAAAAATAGCAAAAATTATATATACCACCAACAATCGATAAACTTGAAAATGTAACTAGAAAATATTATACAATAATTTTTTTAAGCTATTGCACAGGTTTTATCGCGGGCTTTGACGAAAATAAAACCTAACACCCCCCACTCCGCCTACCATGTAGCTCGGCCGAGCGTAACGTAACGTTACCGCGTTCTAAAAACTTACAGTGCCATCTATTAGTGATTTGTGGTACTAAAAGGACTTAGTCAATTTTACTGGTGTAACTTTCTTAGTGTTAATTTATTACATAAACATCCCGCGCCCCAAGGACTATATGCTACTGGTAAAAACTGCATAAATAAAAAATAAATAAATAATTATAATTGCGTAAGTTGAAAAAAATGCTATGCAATAGCTTTACCGCGGCAGTCCCCGAGTGCCACACGTTTTTTTTATACAATTCTATTATTTCGTATGCTCCTCAGCAAACCCTTTCATTTAATACCCATATCACAGGGATGTTTTTGGGAGTCCGCCATATTGGATTTAGAATGACATCCCTTAGCTAACCATACATTATGCATCAAATTTAACGTGTTTGCAAAATTTCAGCTGAATCGAAAACCGGAAAATGGTTCTAATTTAGCTTGTAAGATTTTTCCCAAACTAATAACTAACTAACACGACAAGTAAATATCATCATCATATCAGCCAAAAAAACGTCCACTGCTGGGCAAAGGCCTTCCCCAAGGATTTCCACAACGACCGGTCCTGCGCTGCCCACGATCTTCACCAGGTCGTCGGTCCAGCGCGTGGAAGGCTTTCTACGCTACGTTTTCCGGTGCGCGGTCGCCACTCGAGAACTTTACTGCCCCAACGGCCATCCTTTCTACGAGCTATGTGCCCTGCCCACTGCCACTTCAGTTTAGCGATTCTGTAAGGTATGTCGGTTACTTTAGTTCTCCTGCGGATCTCCTCTTTTCTGATTCAAGTTAATATGAAGTTAATATAAAGCTTGTAAAATACAAAGTTGAAAAAACGGTAATTTAAAAAACTAAAAAACCCGCCTGCGTTTCTGTGTAATTTGGAAATGAAAAACCCTAAAACAAGAAAGTCGTCATACCCGATTGCACTTAACTTAAGAAAAATTGTAGCAGTCGGGACCCATTCTAGAAATGGAGGCATAGTGAACTGAGAGCACATACCTATATTACATTGCAGATTACTCCAATATACTGACTAGACGGCTGACTTTCTAGAATGGGTCCCGACTGCTACAACTTTTCTTAAGTTAAGTGCAATCGGGTATGACGACTTTCTTGTTTTAGGGTTTTTCATTTCCAAATTACACAGAAACGCAGGCGGGTTTTTTAGTTTTTTAAATTACCGTTTTTTATTTTATTCATTTTTTTAGTTTTATTATTGAATGAGTTCATTTGAATTTGGCGCCAAAAATCCGGCATTATGTTTTTATTTATTTTGATATACCCAGTGTCATTCTCACAGTAAAAACGTATCTAACGACAACCCTCAAGCTATAATTGATCGAGCCGTTCAGGCTGCAGAGCGTGTCCAACATTTGAATTAAGCGCCAAAAATTCGCCATTTAGTTTTTTTTATTTAGATATACCCAGTGTCACTCTCACAGTAAATACAAATCTAACGACACGTCTCAAGCTAAAATCCATCCAGCCGTTCAGGCTGCAGAGCGTGCCAAACAATTATACATACAAACATACATACATACATACATACATACATACATACATACTCTCGAAAAACATAACCCTCCTTCTGGCGCAGTCGGGTAAAAAGGCGTAGTTTGGGAATCCTGAAAGATGATTAGTCAGTAAAATGCAGACAGAAGTAAAAACTCAAAATTTTGAAAACATGAACACAAAAACAAATTTAAAAACCCCGCTTCCGTCTTCGGCATAATCGTCACTCACCATCAGGTGAGATGAGGCCAAGGGCTTACCAATATAAAAAAAAGAAAATAAACTAAAAACGTGTCTTCGTCACAGCACTATCCTATCTTACATATTACCTACCTATAATATTTGTACCTGTGTTTTTGTTCTAGTTCTTTTTTCTATCTCGTGGGAATTCCAAAAATCTGGCTTTATTTTTTGTCTACATTATAAAGGCAATCTCTTTTCGGGAACGATTTTTCTTTTTATTGTTTTTAGATGACCTGACGCAGATGTGATTATACACCATCTCGGCGCAAATCCAAAAAAATTAAAAATTTTGAGACTGACATACCTATAGCACAGTATTACGATATGTTTTACAGTAGCGCAACGCCTTTGATGTCGCACGATGCCGCCACCGTCGTAGGTACTAGTATACTAGCCTGTAGTATAGTAGAAAGAAAGAATGGTACGTTATCTTCATACAATGGTACATCGCGCGGTTTGTATATGTGAGCGTCAGTAGGCACGCACGCACACTACAATAATAAAAACGAGTTCTTTAGTAAAAGGAAAGAAGTCGTTTTTATTTTTGTAGTGTGCGTGCGTGCCTACTAACGCGCACACATACAAACCGCGTGATGTACCATTTGTTTTTTATCTCTCTTTTTACTATGCCTGTCATCAGCCTGGCAAACTCGTGGAGTTTGGCAGGCTGTGCCCCGCCGCCCGCTGCCCCGCAAGTACCCTTCCCTTGCTCTGCGTAAGTAAATTCGTAGCGCTACTGTAAGCCGCTGCATTCTATTACTGTGCCTACAGTATACTAATATACCTTATATGTATTTTTTTTATCGGCCGCTTACCACTTTTTGACAGAGGATGAATGAAAATACAAACCGAATATACTATATGTACGAGTATATTGAAACATAACCTGAAACATCACGTTACATAAAAACTTTTTGCTTTAAAATGGCTAAACATGTAAACAAAACATTTCATCATATTAGCTTAATCACTTACATTTGAACTTCTTACAAGCATTTTATTCACATAAACACTCTGTTTAGTTCATTTAAGACTAGAAAACCAATTGAAACTAGTTTAATTTGAGGAAAACACTTCACGTTTTGTTTACAAGTTTGGCCATTTTCAAACAAATAGATTTTACTCAGATATTTTGGGAGGTAGAATCAATATTGTGTATTTTTGGTGTGTGTTTGCATTCCTATCGAAATTAAAGGTTCAATGTGCGACTCGGTTAATATCAACACTATACCTACTTCTGTCGCTACCTTAGATAAGATTAACTAAGGTCGCAGGGCCAGAGGGATTCGCTACCTCTTTCTAGACTTGTACTTGCTTGTACAGTGTCTGTTCGATTATTCAACCATCACAATGTATCTAAATAATAACCTAACTACTTAACCACCTTAATAGGCTAGTTGACAATATTTGGAAATTATTTTAAAACTATAGCTAAGCATCTATTTCACCCCAAAAATATATTAAATTAAGAAAAATTGGTGTTTTACATTAGTATTTTGAGTTTTTAGAAATGAACTTGAAATTTACCGCGAAAAAGGCCAAGACTGTCATGGCGTCTTGAATGACGTCACACCTCGCGAAACAGCCGTGTTTGTATATGTCAGTCAATTGTGTTTTCTAATAAATAATGAATTCCTCGTATTCTATATACTGTATAGTGCCCCAATGTAAAAGTACAACGATAAAACGCCAAACAAATTATTCATATACGTTCCAAACAATAAACAAATACGAAGAAAGTGGTTAAAAATGGCAAGGAGGCAAGATGCTCTTACTTTATCAATTGATTCCACAATTTATTTCTGTGAAGATCATTTTGATGTAAGTATTGAACACAACGTGATGTATCTATTTATAAAATAGGTTTTTGCACCATAACAAATCTACAATACGTAGATTGGGGACTGGGTAGGTACTAACATAGGGACTGGTAACTGCTAATTAAATAAGACTTTGTTTGTTCTTCACATAATACTTACATAGAAGTTTTAACATTGCGAAACTCCGATGAACAAAAGTCGGTGTTCATTGCAAAAAATTTGCCAAGCATAACGGTGTCAATTTTGGGCAAATTACTGCTGTTTGCCTTGTTAAATCCTGATTCCATGGCAAATTATACCTGTCTTTCAAGATGAAACTAAAAACGAACTGTATTAATTTAACAATAATTGCTGAAAACTCGAAATAACCTGTTCACTTTATACGAAAATGACAGATACAACATAGCGTTTCGCGCTCATTTCGCGAGGAGTGACGTCACGTTTCCATGCGCTTCTCTGATTGGCGTTTAATGTCACGTGATTAAACGCCTCATTTCGTCGATTTTATTTTCCAAAAATATTATTAATCTTTTATTATTTTAATAGAAAAGTTGTTTTTTTGTTTACTAATTATGATGGTTAATCATTAGAAACTCAAAGCCATCCGATTTATTCTTAGTGGAAACAAGCCTATTAAAACCCGACTGCATAAAAATTATACCCTTCTTTTGTTGGGAAGTCGGGTAAAAATACATCCTAGGTGAATCTAACGACACCTCACACTTCAAAATCCATCGAACCGCTCAGGCTACAGGCTTAGCCAAAGAAACAGATATACTTACATACATACGTCATCATCATCGTCATATCAGCCGAAAAACGTCTACTGCTGGACAAAGGCCTTCCAAGGATTTCCACGACGACCGGTGCTGCGTTACCCTCATCCATCGGCTTCCCGCGATCTTCACCAGGTCTTCGATCCACCGCGTGGGAGGCCCCCACTACTACTTACTGCCCCAACGGCCATCTGTTCTACGAGCTATGTGCCTGCCCTACGTCGTGCTGTGAGCTACGTCGGTTACTTTGGTTCTCCTCGTTTCTGATTCGATCACTCAGAGAAACTCCGAGCATAGCACGCTCCATTGCCCTTTGGGTGACCTTGAGCCTTCTTATGAGGCCCACAGTAAACGACCATGTCTCAGTTTCGTAAATCATTACTGGCAGTGGCAACACACACTGATCAAAGACCTTAGTCAAAGACACTGCGGTATGATGTATGCAGTAAGATGAACCTACCTAGCTAGATTGTTTATCCCAGGTATACATATTCGTCAACAACTTCCAGTGTAGAGTCTACAACCCTTAGAGGTGTAGGTGCGACACGGACATTTAACATTATTTTCGTCTTGTCCATGTTCATTTTAAGACCCACTTGTTGAGAGATTACATACATACCTATATACATGCATATTTATACCCAAAAATATGATCCTTCTAGGAAAAAATAAATTGCCTATTTTCTATGTAGGTAAGTAGGAGTAAGTATATGCCTTGCCAAACAACACTTTACATTGTAATAAAGGCAGTTTTGTATCACGTCGTGTGTCTAATAGCTAAAAAGAAGCGAAGTAATTAGATTTTGAGTTTTATCGACAGTTGAGGCGGTAGTTAGTATTACAGATTTTCGTTATTTTTGACGTCAATCACTCCTAAACAATAGAAAAAAAAATAACCTTAATGTTCATGTCATGATGTTCCTTAAAGTCAAAAGCTATTAGAAACACGATTGACACATATGTTTTGGCTAGATATAAAAAAAACCCAAAAATAGGTCTACACAGTTTACTGTCAACTCTAGTTATGACTAATATTTTGAAGTATAAATTTTAAAAAATATACAACAATATTTGTTATGATAAAATAAAGTGAGCAATGTTATTATTTTTTATACTTTCATTGTAGTTTTTTAAATGGAAACGAAAAGCCATTGAAAAAGTGTGGTTATTTTCTTTACTTGTTACACGTAAAGAAAAAGACAGATACAACTGTTCCAATCAAAACCTCGCATTTACCTTACAATGACTCATAATTTCACACTGCCTCTGTTAAACCTACGTAGTGACTGTGAGTTGTGATTGTGACACATATGTTTAAGAAATACGTAAGTAAAACATATGAAAGTAACCTGTTCGTGATTCATTCAAGATCTTTATTTAGTTCCTAGAAGGCTGGACACAAGAACAATGCCCGTCAGATAAGAAACGTACAAATTATGCATTAAAATTTGAATACGAATGACTGCTTAGGGGCGTGACGAAGCAGAGAAAAATCAACTTAGCTTCAGTCTCAGTTACTTTATCTTGTGTTGCTAACTGAAATAATAGGATTGACTGATGGTCATTTGAGTTATACTTTTTATCATCTGTCTAAAAAAAAGTTTTGTTCTAATTTATGAAATAGGAACTCGTGATGTCATAGTTTCGCAGCGTAAAGACGATTTTTTTTATTTAAAACATCGTCTTAAAATTAGTAGGTACATCAAAGGATGTACTAATTATTAAATTAAAGACGCAGAGTAAAACTACATGAGTATTTTTTAATGGGAGAGCAATTTAGGGAATAACATTTCATAATTTATCTATCTTTGATGCAGTCATCAAGTTAATGTGCCTTTTTTGCACTATTTTAATTTCTGAAATGCAGATATAAAGACTATGTCTTTCTCTTTCTTATCGTGTGGCACAAATTAACCGTGCTATCGAGGCCATATGACGGTTGCCTATTGATTTAATATTATGCATCAACTGCAGTCACAAGTATGGCATTTACATTTACACCTACGCCTACGGACATGTGCAAACTTCAAAGCGACCCTCATACATATTTGGAGATAGATGTGCAGGTTTCTCCACGATTTTTTTCTTTACCAATCTCCGTTAAAGCAATTAACCGCCTCTGTGGCGTAATGGTTAGCCTATTCGCCTCACACCAGGAGGTAGTGGGTTCGATTCCCGGCGGGGTCAACTATGTATGACTCGGTTTGCTTGGTAGGGCATTTTTATTGCCCGCCTGGCTAGCTACCACCATTAAGTCTTGTCGCCAAACATCATTTTTAACAGCATTGATGTGTTCCGGCTTGAAGATAAGATAGCCAGATCCCCATTGTGTTGGGGAATCTTGGTACTCTCGCTTCCATCTTCGGCATCATCGTCACTTAACATCAGGTGAGATGATGCTATGTGCTCACCAATTGTGAATAAAAAAAAGCAATCGGTAAATACGTAAGTTTTGAAAAATTAATTGATTAATTAGCCGTCTTCGGATGCGAACCCAGGACCTCAGGTTAGAAGGGTCATCCGTCTCGCTATTGCATTAACTAAAGTGGTCTTTAAGTCGTGATTTTTTAATTAATATGCATTACTTTCTAGAAATCTGTATACAATCGTAATGAATCGTTACAAATCAGAAAATAGGTCGGCGCTGGTCACGCGCTTGATAACTCCTTAGCCTGGAAACAGAACTATACTCATTCAGTTATTTATTGAGTTACCTATCATCGACCTACATAAGGAATAAGAACTTTAATACCTATCAAATAAGAGCTAGAGGACCTCGCGTAATGTAATTATCAATATGTATTGGTATTGATAAATTATTTAATCCCGGTAACCTTGACCAGTTACTCACAGTATCTAACTGCGTAAGATTTAAGTACCTGCTCTAAAATTAAACTGGATTTCTGTAACGGTTAATCTCGCGAGTCGCGATGAAGACGAGCGTTTGTTCTGTAACAACATGTAATAAAAAATCAAAACGTCGTAATTACACTGTTACGTATAAGTACGTATTTGTTCATATCATACAAATTTTACAAATAAAACTGGTTTTTTAGTCAATAACTAGTCGAATTAAAAACTCGACTGCATGAAAACATCACCTCTCTTCGAAAATCCCCTGTTGGCGTCAAAAAGAGCCAAGTAAAATAAACTTGAACGATATTAAAAAAAAATAGGGTCAACTTAAAGGTCCCCAGGAGGCTCGAGTTTTCATACATGTGTCTACTAAATCTATTTGCAAAGTTTCGATTCAATCCGGCATGTAATTTTTGTATTAAAGCGGAACTACGTTTGTATGGAAACTCGAGCCTCCTGGGAACCCATAACTACCTAGGATTATTTTAGGCGACCGACTTCCAAAGAAAGAAGACTCCTTGGGGAGGCTCTTAATTATATATTTTTGTATGTACGTATATAATATACATACAAATAAATGTTTTAGGTATTCTAGTTTGTTGGTTTGCCACTGTAAAAACAGATTAAAAATTTTAATAAAAATACGACTGCATAAACACTTCGCACCCCTTTTTTTGGGAAGTCGGTTAAAATGTATCCAATGTCACTCACGGGACCAAGACAAATCTCACGATACCTCGCACTATAAAGCCCATCAAGCCGTTTAGAAGATATCGTGGAATAAAGAAACGAACATAACATATGTCTGTCATAAGTATGTCATACATACATTAGACCAATACACTCCGTTTTTGTGGGCAGTGTTGTAATAAATAGGCAGGTAGTTTAAGGTACCTAAGTACGAGAAGTTTATCAATTTTGATAAGGTCGAGATACTTATTCCAGGGATGGTATTATTTTCAAAGTTGTTAAACTTTTGCAGTAAAAAAAATATAAAGTGAAGAGCAGAATAGTACGTACAGGATAATATGACATTATCCTAAAGTGTGCAACAAAAAGGGCTGCACAAAATAATTCTCATCTGCATAAGGACATATAAGGATAAGTTTGAGGTCGCTAATTCAACCCTGAACGAATACCGAAAGTTCACGTTCGTAAAGGTTGAGCTATTTATAGTCATTGTCATTGAAGCATTGTTTTCGATTATTGATGACTTTTTGCAAATCATTCGCTTATAGTGCCTCCTTGCGAAGTATTAAGTCATACAGGATATCCGTTTCCTTTGGCTTTTTTGCATAAGTTCTATCTAGTAAGGACACAGATTACTAATTAGTTACTACGTAAGTAAGGAGCACAAGTACTGCAAAACGACAATAGGGATGACGACAACATCAGAAATAAATTATGAAATCTTGATCACTAAATTGCCCTCCTACTTAAACTTCGGAAAACCTTACTCGTTTTGTTTTCCATCAAGTCTTCGATTTTTAATTCACCAAAATCACAAAATGAGTACATATATGACGCTGCTAAACTATGACGTCACGCCTGTGTATTTTTAACATTTTTAGAACAAAATGTCGTTTTTGACAGATGATAAAAAGTAACTCAGACGACTAGCATTCGTCATCCCTATTCCTATAGCATTTATATATTGATTTAGTATTAATCTATCATTTATAAGCGGACGAAACATATAAGGTGGATAGTTATAATAATATGACTATTACAATGGACCTGTTAAATAAATAGTATATTTACACCATCCAGAAAGGAAAAGCGTTGACAAAGAGCAGACGAGAATGCCTAAAACATTATATGCGCCACTGACAAGAGATGACTTTCATTTTTTTACCTAACTGCGCCAGAAGGAAGGTTATGTTTTTCGAGTGTATGTAATGTATGTATGTCTATTTCTTTGGCACGCTCTGGAGCCTACACAGCTCGATGGATTTTGGAGTGATAGGTGTCGTTAGATTCGTCCTGATCCCGTAAATGACATATTATGAGTTTTGACACATTTAACCCGACTGGCCACAAAAAGGAGTTAAGATTTAATGCTAATTTTTAATTAATTACTTAGTTACCATCAGATAAAATTTTCGTACAGATAGCTAGACAATAACTATTTTATTAGGTAAGTACCGTAAGGTATTTCAAAACGCTGAGATTATCTATATATGTATATATAAATGAACCCCTATTTCTTCGTGTCACGCTATAACTTGAGAACGGCTGGACCGATTTCGCTAATTCTTTTTTGTTGAGTTCGTTAATGTCAGGAGAAGTTTCTTATGCAAGGTAGGGTAGTGTCACAGTATATATATTAGTACTAACGTACAGTATGGACACTCCCTGCCGCTCTCTAGATTCGACCTCACCCCCCTGTCACTCAGATTGGCTGTAGATTGAGTACCAAACGTAAAGGACGAGCTACGCAAGCACTTTTATTCACTATATTCACTTTGCGCGCCGCTGTGATTTCGTTCACAAGCATAAAAACCAACCAGTTACCGAACGTAAAGGCCCAACTGAACTCTTTTTTTTTTCATATTTGTCTTATGTTGTAAACAACCACCGCTCGAACAAAAAACACCACTTTCCGAATACACCATACACATTATAAGACTATAAAACATTGTAAATGGTAACTGCGACGTGGACGTTTGAATTAATACTGAAAACTGATATTATTTTATACATCTTTTAACACTTTTTCCATAAAATTGCGAAATTGATAAAGGATTTTGTCACAGATTAAAAATCGACATGATAGTTTTGTTGCTTTGGTGTAGAGATGGGATGAAGTGAATGAGTGAATGAATGATTTTGAACTGTTGTTGCGAGGTAAAAATTGGGTCATCTTTGGGCTCAACTGTACAATAGGGTACATCGATTTGGCAGTCCGCGATTTTTTGGTAAGAGATAGGCTTTAGCTGAACATCCATACCAAATTTCAAGGTTAGAAAACCAGCGGTTTTTGAGTTATGAATTTTTGAAAATTATATTTTTAGGTACTCTTTGGTCTTTGTTTTGTGAGTTTATGTATGACCAAAGATGACTTATCACTGATTGTATAATTTGATTCCAAAGATTCATAATATGGGGTTACAACCCCCAACAAACCTTCGGGATCCGAGGGGGATGTGGGAGTATCAAGGCGGGGAAAGCACGCGGGGCCAACTTGAGGGCAGACAAACTTGGGGGTAACAAATCGAAAACCAGGGGGTAATCCGTCAAGGTCAAGGTCATTTCAAGGTCAAGGTCTAAGTCAATTTGATCCCAAAGATTCATAATATGGGGTCCGCGAGTGAGGTACGGGGAGTTCTAAATAGAAGCGGGAGCGAGCGAAGCGAGCTCCGACTTTCGGAGCACCCCGACTCGGATCCGTTAGGTTCGGAGACTGTGCGGGGAGGCGAGCTTAGCTGAGCTGAGAATGAAGAAGTAGGAGCCCCGAGTTTGTCGGCCCCGCGTGCTTTCCCCGCCCTGATACTCCTACATCCCCTTCGGATCCCGAAGGTTCGTTGGGGGGTTTTAAATGGGTGGCGGGGGCTACGCCCCCGTTAGGGGTCCGGGCTCCGCGTCTTTCCCCGCCCTGATACTCCCACATCCCCCTCGGATCCCGAAGGTTTGTTGGGGGTTTTAAATGGGTGGAGGGGGCTAAGCCCCCTGGACCCCATATCATGAATCTTGGTGATCAAATTGACTTACACCTTTTTTTGGAATAAGCGGTTAAGCGGTAGCGATAAGTCGGTCAAATACTACCTAACAAAAAAGATTACCCCCTAGTTTTCGATTTGTCACCCCCAAGTTTGCCCGCCCTCAAGTCGGCCCCGCGTGCTTTTCCCGCTTCGCGGACCCCATATTATGAATCTTTGGAATCAAATTATCAGCTCGCAACAACAGTTCAAAAACATTCATTCAGTCATTCACTTCGTCTCATCTCTACACCAAACCAACACAACTATCCTGTCGATTTTTAATCTGTGACAAAATCCTTTATCAATTTCGCAATTTTATGGAAAAAGTGTTTAAAGATGTACAAAATAATAGCAGTTTTCAGTGTTAATTCATACGTCCATACGTCCACATCGCAGTTACCATTTACAATGTTTTTTATTCTCATAATGTGTATGGTGTATTCGGAAAGTGGTGTTTTTTGTTCGAACGTTGTTTGTTTACAACAGAAAAGTATGAAAAAAAAGAGTTTAGTATTCACACTGTTGCATTCAGTAAATAACTAACAAACATTTCGTGACCAATACCGCCGGTGTGATTCAACCCTACCTGCATTCTTGCCTATAGATACGTCAGTTATAATTATGTATATCATTTCTCGCTCGTTTGTATGGAGTGTCCGGGGTGTGGTAGTGTAGTGTAGGGTAGGGTAGTGTAGGGTAGGGTAGTGTAGTGTAGTGCAGTGTAAGGTGGTACGAAGTTCGCTGGGACAGCTAGTTATCAATAAATGTGAGTTTAGAATTATAAAAGATACATACAAGAGAAGAAATTGATCGAACCATTCAATCATGTGAAGCATTTCAAGGGTTGATTACATTAAAGCAGCAATTTGCAATCTCATACACGCTTTGATTAGCTTCCCATAGCGCAACAATGACCCACTGAAACCGTATGCACCCGAGGTTGCCAATAAAAGCCTGTTTAATAGTCCAGCAGCTCCTGAACTGCCTTGAACGACACTTTATTGCCGTTCTCGTAATGTTATACAACATAATATCTACGTATTCATGTTGTTTTGTTGCACTAGAATTGGAAAGATATAATGTTGTTTTCATCATGCTATGCAGACCACCGAGGATAGGAAAGGGGAAAGGGCGTCGGTGGCGTAATGGCAAGGGCCGCAACCTCCTGTCCGGGAGGTGATGGTTCGATCCTGCCACGTACCAATCTGTTTTCGAATTTCGATTTCATATGTACGTTTATCCGACGCTTTTATACGGTGAAGGAAAACATCGTGAGGAAACCTGCACACGCCTGCGAAGAATTTCGAAGGTTGTGTTTGAAGTCGATCAACCCGCACTGGGCCCGTGTGGTCGACTAAGGCCCGATCACCATAATTTAGGGTAGGCTCGAGCCCCTCGGGTGGGACGTATATGAGCTGATATGATAATGCAGACCACCAAGGATAGGAGCAGATAGCGCAACACCATAAGATAGAAGATTCTTCGGAGAGGTCACGTAGTCATGAGGACATCGATGAGACGAGGAGGAAAACTTTGAAAGGAGATAAACATTGCAAATCATTTATACGAGTAAGTAAACAAAATTATATCGCTACAATCCTCGTGCAACGAAGAATCTTCTCTCTTATGGTGTTGCGCCATCTGCTCCTATCCTCGGCGGTCTGCATAGCATCACGGAAATTGGATTGGACATTCGAGAACTTTATTACTTTGAGCTCCCACAGGATTGATACATTTTTCCGGTGTGCTGTCCACGGAATCTGGAATATCTCTCTCCGGCACCACATTTCAAGCACATCTATGCGACTGCGAGTATTTTCCACTACATTTCATCATCATCATATCAGCCGGAAATCGTCCACTGTTGGACAAAGGCCTCCCCAAGGATGTCCACGACGACCGGTCCTGCGCTGTCCGCATACATCGGCTTCCCGCGATCTTCACCAGGTCATCGGTCCACCGCGCGGGAGGCCTGCCTACCCTACGTTTTCCGGTGCGCGGTCGCCACTCGAGAACTTTACTGCCCCATCGGCCATCTGTTCTACGAGCTATGTGCCCTGCCCACTGCCACTTCAGTTTAGCGATTCTGTGAGATATGTCGGTTACTTTAGTTCTTCTGTGGATCTCCTCGTTTCTGATTCGATCACGCAGAGAAACTCCGAGCATGGCACGCTCCATTGCCCTTTGGGTGACTAAATTTACCACTTTTTTCTCTCCATTATGTATGAACCCAGAACATAGAAACATAGGAACGTAGAGAGGGGGGGAGGTCCCAACTATTAACCTTAACTATTTTGTGTCTATAGGCACTTTCTTTAGACGGTGTTAGTTAAAAGGTTGGCAACCGTAGTCACTAGGCCGTAATTACAAAGTGCGAAGATGCAATAAAGTCGACCACAGACGGCGTCTGCGCTTGACCTTAGACTTTCCAATGAGCATTCCTCGGAGAATACCGTACACATGCTTGACCTAATAGATTACCCCAATGGTAATGGCGCGTGCTATGCTCGAAGTTTCGCTGTGTAATCGAACCAGAAAGAAGAGATCTGTAGGAGGTCCACAGTAACCGACATATAGCTCTCAGAATCGCTGAACCTAAGTGACAGTAGGCGGGGCACATAGCTCGTGGAACAGATGGCCGTTGGGACAGTAAAGTTCTCAAGTGGTGACCGTGCACCGGGGAAAACTTAGCGTAGGCAGGCCTTCCACTCGGTGGACCGAAACTGGCGCTAGATGCGAGCAGCGCAGGACCGATCGTTGCGGATGCCCTTGGGAGGTTTTTTTCCAGCAGTGAACGTCCTGCGGCTGATATGGTGATGATGATATGGCGAGGGAAAGGAGACTGGCTTTCTTTTGCAGTGATATCTAGACAACACATTTATATATTTAACAAAGACCTACTTCACTAACCATTTGTGACGAGAGATATTCGCATAAGAGTTACCCTCTAAAACCTTAAAATATCAAAATAATAACCTATTATATAACCAATTAGAGGAAGAACGTCGGTGGCGTAATGCTAGGGCCGTTACCTCCTGTCCGGGACGTCGTAGTTCGTATCCTGCTGCGTATCAATGTGTTATCGAATTTCGATTTCAGAATATAATATACGTTTATCCGACGCTCTTACGGTGAAGGAAAACATTGTGAGGAAACCTGCACACGCCTGTAAAGAAACTCGAAGGTTTTGTGTGAAGTCGACCAACCCGCACTGGGGCCGCGTGGTTGACTAAGGACCCTAATTCAGGGTAGGCTCGAGTCCCTCGGTGGGGACGTTTATGAGCTGATATGATGAAGAGGAATATAGTAGGCATCTAAGGACAGACATAAAAAAGTAGGCAATTCAAAAAGTAGGCATCTAAGGACAGACATAAAAAAAAACGTGTGGCACTCGGGGACTGCCGCGGTAAAGCTATTGCATTATAATTATTTATTTATGCAGTATTTACCAGTACCATATATAGTCCTTGGGGCGTGGGATGTTTATGTAATAAAATAAATTAACACTAAGAAAGTTACACCAGTAAAATTGACAAAGTCCTTTTAGTACCGTAAATCGCTAATAGATGGCACTGTAAGTTTTTTAGAACTCGGCCGAGCGAGTACCGCAAATCGCACTGTAAGTTTTTTAGAACGCGTGGGGTGTTAGGTTATTTTCGTAACGGAATTTCTTGATTCGGTCGCCGCGCTCAAAGCCCGCGATAAAAGCTATGCAATAGCTTAAAAAAAGAGTTAAATACTGTACTCACCTAAGAAGAAGGTTGAGAGAACTATCATTTCTTGTGGTTGGCACGTCTTTGACACTGGAAGGTTCGCTGCGGACGCCACGGAGAGAGAGCCGCAACTGCCTCGGGATGGAGCTGAGCAGACCACTGCTGTTCCTGCGCTGATTCAGGCTTTTGGATCGCGTCAATTGGCTCGCTTCAAGGTCTACTACCGCTTGAGGGTGTGCAGACACCTCCTCGATGGTCGTACTAGAAGCGTTTGTCTTCACAATAGTAGGAACAGTCTTCACATCCCCCAGCAACTTCTCCCAAGGAGATGCCAAGTCCTCCTCCGAGATCGTCTCGAAACTCCTCGGACCCACGGATGATGACGTCTTGTCCGACATACTGGAAACGGAACGTAGCACTAACAGACACCTACAGGGCACTTCGTCACTTTGGGTTTTTAGTTTCTTGACAGCACTTCACTCTTATCGTAATATCCATTTGTAAATCATAATGTTTGGGGTAGAAATGTTGACACTGTAACAAATAGAAAATGCTAATTAGATTAAAAGAAAATCACACTTATCACACTAATATTATAAAGGCGAAAGTTTGTGAGTGTATGTTTGTAACTTCTTCATGCAAAACCTACTAAACAGATCTTGCTGAAATTTGGTAAGTAGACAGATTAGGACCTGGATTAACACACAGGCTTGCGGCTCGCGCACTGCGCACCCTCGATAAGTCATAGAAACGTTGTCCACGCGGGTGAAGCCGCGGGAAACAGCTGGTATTTAACAAAGGAAAGTCTCTATGTTAATCATTTTTAATAACCATTACAAAAAGCGTCGTTGGCTCAACCGGTAACGACTTGGTCCACCTAATCAGAAGTCCCGTGAGTTTTTCGAAACTTACGTACATATACTTGCCGATGGCTGTGAGAAAACCTGCACATCTGATTCCAGATGTGTAAGAAGGTCGCGTTGCCCACGTTCGTAGGTGTAAATCTAAATGCTGCCCTACACTTGACCGCAGGTGATGGTAAGTGCAACACCAGGCAACCGCCGTCTATCCTATCCCTTGGATAGCACGGTTAATTGTGCCACACGATAAGAGAGAGAGGTAACCATTACATGAAAAGTCCTTTTAATCACATTTTATTGTTGCAAAAATTACAAGGCATTCGCCGAAAATGAAAGTGCAGTACAATTTGCTTTTGCGAAATTTTCTACTTCTTACATTTAACTTTTACTTCTTAAATTACAATGAATGACAGCTTAAATTCATTCATTGAATTGTTAAGTTTCGGTCTGTTAAACACTTCCAGTGCTCCGAAAGTCATCAAAATCGCCTTTCCAATTGGATTGTCAAATAAAAATGTTAAAAGAGAAAGGAGAAATATACTCCAAAAAAATATGTAAATTCAATTCACTTGCTTGTAAATAAAACTCATTAGACATGTACGGACAGCGACACATCAAGCTATACATAACCAGTAAAAGCTGGCCGCGCGAGTCGCGCGACGCCTTTGCGTTTCAACCTACGCGAGGCCCGCGTATACTGGTTTTGTATAGCTTGATGTGGCGCTGCTGTGTGTACTCCAAAAAATAAAACCAGGACAAGTGCAAGTTGAACTCGCGTGGAGAGGGTTCCTTACGTTAAATGAGAAGTTTTGTGTTACTATAAAGACCATTTACTTCTTATTTGTTTTCCTATAATCCATAGGTTAAAAACTATTGTCTGTATTTTTTTTTATTTTGGACTCAGCAGTTTCGGAGATAATCCTTATTAATTAATTATTTTTTGCCTATGATGAGAAATTTCCTGTTACTTCAAATACAACATTTCTTATAAGTTTTCCTGCACTTAATCAAAAAAAAAACTAGTTGTAAATAACTTTTTTTACTTAATTTTAGGCAAAGTAGTATCGGGGATAAGGAAGCATATTTAAGATTCTCACAACGAGCCCTTTCATTTGATATGTCACACAATATAGTTCAAAACTCGGAAGCTAAACTCTTTTTATAAAAAAATCTAATATACCTTCCCCTAAAGTAACATGTTTAAAATTCATTTATTTACGTTACACGTTGGTTTTTGGGTCACCCACTTATAATAATATGTGTACAATTTTCAACCCAATCGGTCCCGTAGATTCGAAGCAAATTGGCTGTGACAGACAGACGGACAGACACACGAATGATCCATAATATATGACCCTTTATGCACACCCTGGAAACTTCATACAACGGGCCAGAAATGACATTTCAAAAAACGAATAACGGAACAAACTAAACGGCGGTGAAGTCATAAGACGTATAGACGTTTGGCAACCAATCTGTAACAATCTGGGTGACGAGGGGGGTGAGGTCGCAATCTAGAGAGCGGCAGGGAGTGTCCTTACTGTATGTTAGTACTAATATATAATATAAACTTTGCTATAAGCCTAAAAATTGCATTACAATTGTCTGTTTACTGTTAGTCTGTCATGCAGAGTCCAGGTTATGTCAAATTAAGTTTCAAACACATCAATATTTTGATGACTTGCATTATATTGTAGCATATAATCTTATATTAAGTATATATACTTATAGTACATTAACCTGTATCTATTTATAGCTTTATTTCTAGGCACCGTTTCATTTCAGACACAAACCTATTATTTTGGTGCAAGAAATTGGTAACGGTTGCTTGGGTACGGGACACAACGGTTCCGCAATTTTGCACCTTTCAAATAAAAAAAAAACGTCCAATTTGGTCGATTTTACAAGCTTTGTATTAGCTTGACGTGTTAGTAATTTAGTTAGTCTGACTGTTAGTTTGGGATAAATCTTGGAAGCTAAATTAAAACCATTTCCCGGTTTCCGATTAAGCTGAAATTTTGCATACCTACTCGTTACGTTTGGAGCATAATGCATAGTTAACTAATTCTAAATCCAACATGGCGGACTCCCAAAGATGGCTGACCAGTTATATTATTATGCACCCCCATGACATCGGTATCAAATAAAAGGGTTTGCTGAGACGAATACGAAATATTATTTTATTTTATTTTTACATAACTATTAACTATCACTATCATCATGATTCATGACAGGTTTACCCCAATTCAATAGTGTAGTAACTAACTTAAAACAACAAACATATAAGAAAGAAAAAAGACAAGGTTAATTATATGTTACTTATATAAGGTCTAACAAAATTAGCTGAAACTATTTTAAGGGCAAGTTCAGCAAACGAAACTGAACAACTTTTTCTTCAGCGACCATACTGAAATCTAAGAAAAAAAATCTACAATAAAAAAATAAGAAATCTTAATGAATGCGGCACTGGCCATCGTACCGTAGCAGCCGCAGCCCACGCGCCTCCGCCACAGATGATAATAGTAGCACAAGCCTCCGCTCCGATCATTCCGATTCTTTACCCGCAGCCTTCCTTCTTACATCCCAAACTTGTGGTTGTACAAACTTCATAGCACACCACCATGTCCAAATACTTTTGTACGGCATTTTCACTACGAAACACTTAACTTAGGCACAATACAAAAATTGCATTGTGACTTAGGCACTTAGGTCACAAAATGTCATAGGTTAGGCTTTGAGCAATGTAACTCAATGAGTGCGCGAGAGTAACTGAGATATTTATTTACATCACAGTTGCTTGTAGGCGCTTGCTCGTAGGTACATTTCGCGTGGTTCGTTCAACGACCTCAAACGATAGAAGTCATTGCTCAAACGCCTTAAAAGAAGTAGCCGCCGCCTTCAATTTCAATTTCTTCTTTTTCGTAAAGTGTAAATACCTGTTAGGTTGTATTTTACTACCTACAGAATGAATGAATGAATGAATGAATAATATTTATTTGCTCGAATACATGGTATTAAATTGAGTGGGAATAAAGGTATAACAATAAAGTATCACATGATTCGCTTTTGTCAAAGCATGCAAAAATTTACACAAAAGTTAAAATACTAATAATAATATAAAAAATGTCATATTAATATTTCGATGTCATCATATTTTATCATGTTTGTTACTATTACATACATTAAATTAAATTAAAATACATTTTGTCTTAAAATTAAGCATTATGGTCAAAAAATTCTTTAATTGAGTAGAAGCATTTTTCTAAAAGCCATTTATAAAGTTTGCTTCTAAAAAGTTTAGATGGAGAGTGTCTTATGTCACTTGGCAATCGGTTATATAACTTTATTGACATGTATAAACAATTTTTTTCAAACACTGCACTGTTGCATGCTGGTATTAGTAACCTAGCTGGATCTCTTGCTCTTAGTCTAGGATTAGCCACAGGCGTTTTAAACAAAGTTGCATTTTGCATAACAAACATACTAATTTCAAGAATATACATGCATGGCAAAGTAAGTATGTTTAAGTTTTGAAAATGAGGTCTACATGAATCCATTGGGCCCAAACCACAAACAGCTCTGATGCACTTTTTTTGTACAATGAAGGCTTGTAATATATCAGTGCAATTGCCCCATATAATAAGACCATACCTTAACACGGATGCCACATAACCATGGTACGCTGTGAGAGCTGTTTCTTTGCCAGCTACCGCTCTGAGTTTCCTGAGTGCAAACACAAACCGTTCTAGTCGATTACAGACATTCTCTACGTGTGACTTCCAGTTACAATGTTGATCCATTACTAGACCTAAGAATTTGGTTTGGTTTGTCTCACTAATTGTCTTACCCTGGTATTTCACAGTTAATTTAGTCTTCACTGAGTTGTAATTTAAGAACTGAATGTAGTTAGTTTTATCTAGATTAACCTTCAAGTCATTACATTCTAACCAATTATTTATTTTGTCCATAGTCAAATTTATCTTGTCATTGTACTTCTTTAAATTAATGTCACTTTTTTCGTCATTAGGAATAATTACCGAAATGTCATCTGCAAATAGTACTGACTGATATTCTATTATTTTTGGTAGGTCACTGATATAAATTGTAAACAATAGAGGACCAAGAACGCTTCCTTGGGGTACACCAGAACTAACAGTATTATATTGCGATCTGTAAGCCTCAAGAACCTTGTTATGATTAATTCTACTTATTTCTACACATTGGTTTCTAGAAGTAAGATAGCAGTTGAGCCAGGACAATGCTGGTCCTCTAATTCCGTATTTTTCACACTTGTTTAAAAGAATCTCATGGTTAACAAAGTCAAATGCTTTGCTCATGTCAAAGAATACTCCTGTCACTGGAATTCTTTTATCCATTTTTTCTGTTATTGTTTTTATAAACGTGAAACAAGCATGAGTAGTTGACTTTCCTCTTTGGAACCCATTTTGCTCCTTAGCTATAACACTGTGCTTATCTAGGAACTTGATAAGCCTGTCATGAAATACTTTTTCAAATAATTTAGACAGCACGGGAATCAGTGTGATAGGGCGATAATTGTTCAATTCTAGTTTACTATTTTTTTTGTGCAGAGGCTTAACTATACAGTATTTTAACCTTTCCGGAAACTTCCCTTGAATAAAAGATTCATTTATTAAATGACATAGTACTGGAGCTATAACATGAGCACAAGACTTAAGAACGTGTGTTGAGATGCCGTCGTAACCCTCAGCCTTAGTGTTGTTAAGAGATTTCATCTTAGCAATCACTTCATTAACTGAGCAAGGATTGAGGAAAATTGATTCACATAGTCTAGGTATAGTAATATAAGGGTTTCTTTTATGTTCTCTTTTTGTGATATTTATAAAGTAATGATTAAATACTTGTGCGATTTCCAAGGGATCACGTACACATCTGTCTTTATTTGTAATACACTCTATTCCATTTAACGTTTTTACACTATCAGATCTGTCTTTAATAATATTCCAAGTCGATTTACATTTATTGTTTGAATTATGCAATATTTTGGAATTGATGTTTCTTTGTGATTTTGATATAGAAGTCTTGAGAATTGAACTATAGGTTTTATAAGCTAATTTATGTTCATACGTCTTGTGCTTGTAATATAAAAATCGAAGTTTTCTTTTTTTTATACTAGCTCTTTTTATTCCCTTAGTTATCCAAATTGGTTTTGAGTGATTCGCATTTATTTTAATTTTTTTATATGGAAAGCATAATCTGTAGAGAAGACAGTACCAATCATGAAATGTGTCAAAAGCTACATCAAAATTTAGCTCCGAAAGTACTTCAGACCAGGTAAGGCTAGTCAGATGTTGCAGAAACTTACTCACGTTTTCGGGACTGTAATCTCTCTTTTTAATATACCAATTCTTGACATCATTTTTGAAATCTATTTGTGAAACAAATTCAACTGTTTGGCATGTATCATGATCTGAAAGGTACATTTTATGTACACTCCCTTTTATGTTTTTGATATTGCTCGCTATGTTGTCAATGCAGGAATTCAATCTAGTAGGTGTATTTATATGCAGTTGGATATTGTAGTTAATAAGTAAGTTTGTCAAGTTACGAGAAGTATTATTTGATTTTAAAATGTCTATATTGAAATCTCCTGCTATTATAATTTTGTAATTCTTATTTTTTGATGTCAATCTATGTAAAATTAAATTAAATTTGTCAAAGAATGTATTAATATTATTGTACTTTGGAATTCGATATAAACACACTACGTAGCACTTCAATTTTGGTATCTCGATTCCACAAAATTCGAAAGTTTTCTCGACAGAATATTCATAACACCACACTATTGGTCTATACTCAATGGATTTCCTGACTAAAATGCAAGTACCACCTCTTTTTTTATTCTTTCTACAATAACATGATGCGAGTTCAAACCCTTTTAGTCTTATATTATACTCACTGCCTTCCTTTACAAACGTCTCACTTAAACATATTATGTCTATATAGCTATTATTGTCATGCATTTCATCAATACATATCTCTAACAGATCTAGTTTGTTTAGCAAACCTTGTATATTTTGATGCAGAACGCGTATAGAAACTGATTTAGGGACGAAAAAATTTGTTTTTTGTAACAGAGTCTGCCCCTGTTTTTATACTTAACGAATTTGTTTTTTGTGGCTTTTCCTTTACTGAAAAATAATATGGTATCGTTCCCTTCTTAGCGTGTGTCAATTTGAATACAAGCGAGGGGTTGGACAAGTCCGAACATGTGGATTTTGACAAAATTTCACTCTTGTTATTAATACCAGCATTGCGTTCCCTATTTTGAAACATTGGTAAATATTTAGCATTATAGTCTAAAACGTCTATATTAAAGTTAATCACGTTACATAATCCCTTTAAATTATTTCGGTTAGTCAAATATTTATTGGGTGAAAAATCAATGAAATGACAGTGTGGTAAGTTGTTACATAAATTTTTAAGGGAATTATTCAGTTTTTTTTCATTTAGGCAATTGCTTTCGTTAACCTTTAAGATAAGAACGTTTGAGTTTTCTAATTTTTTCAGTGCAGCATTGATTTCATATAACAGCAAAGTAGGGTTGCTTTCATTTTCCCCAACACTAAGTATAACATAATCAGATAATTTAGGGTTAATTTCATAGCAAGCTTTTACAATTTCTTTAGTGAAGGCATGCGGTTTTGTTATAGCTGACACTTTGTATTGTTCATATTTCGTATCTTGTCTTGACAATATGAGTTGGGACGCTAAACCAACGCATTGTTTGCCACCCAATATGAATATTCTACGGCTTGCCGGTTTGTCGTCACTTTGTAGGTTTGTAACAGTGTTATCTTCTGTTATTTCTGTACGATCCACATTAGTATGATTGTGCTCCAGGGTAGGATCTTTGGAACACTTCGCACAGTTTTCATTATTGATCAACTGATTTTCCTTCTGTAGCTCAAGCTGAACAGAACTTTGGTTTGTTTCAGTATGCTCTCCATTGAATGTCAGGTTGAAATCAAGCTTTGTTTTACTAATGCTTTTCTGTTTTTTTATGTTTGACTTTTTCCTTGGTGTAGATTTGCATATACGGTTAAATTTTTTAATCCTTTCTTCGTATTGATTCAACTGTTTCTTTAATGAATTATTTTCTAAACACATATTACATATCTCGTTTTCTGCTATTTCAAGTTGATTTTGTAGTGCATTCATTTTAATTCTCAATTCCTGTAGTTCTTCATAAGGACAAGGTCTTAGATCAGGACAGCTTCTGCGTAGTTCAGGGGTGGCAAACGCCGAAGACGCCCTATTACCATCTTCATCACCAGAATCTCCTATCTCTAGTGATTCGAAAGAATTCTCCGTACTAATATTTATTATAAATGAGTTACAAGGTGTGTTATCATTGCTACGTTTTATAGAAGACGTTGTTGATTTTTCGGTGGGAAGCGCGTTGCAATTTCGCTCCGTGTAAATTTTATCCCAACACGTGTGGCATTTCCAGTTAGCCCTCTTTTCTGCTGTCATTATGTTAAATCTTTGACTGTGAACATTTGTGCAATCCACATGATAAAAAAGTTTACAGTTTGCGCAACTGAGGTATTGTCGATTTGTTACATTTTTTTTGCATTTTGCGCAGCTTTTCGCCATCTCTCTCAGATTGTAGGTAGCTGATACGTTAAAATAAATTCTCAAAATAAAATCACAAAACTAAAAATTCCTCGTCCAAGATTCGAACCACTTCCTCTTAGATTGTAATTTAATGCGTCAACCAACACAGCTGTGCGGCAGTCAACAATGAATGTGAAATAATGGTACCGATTACGCTGTCTGTGAGTTGATAATAGACGAGAAACAGGTTGCTGCAAAGTCGAGTCCAAAGGTCAACCGAGAACACAGCGTCAACAAGTGACGGTTAAAAGAGTTAATTTAAAATTAGTTACATAAACACCATTTATTTACCTAAAATAACAATTTTGTCCTTTTTTTAGCGTTATTAGCATTGTTTATCACTAAAAATATCCTTGGAATGTTTGTGTTTTGCATAAAAATTGAGAATAATATTTTCACTGGGTATATATGTTACTTACGGTGTATATAATTTCATATTAAACACTTTCAATATTGCACAAAGACTTAATTCACTATTTTGTTATGTTAAAAGGAACTGTAAGGTTTTAAGTATTTTAAATAAGAATTGATTGAGTGAACTAGCAAAGGTCAACGGCCGGGCACAATGCACAGTTTTGTTGCGACACGTCACGAGTCCAGCGATGTAAACAAAAACCAGGACCGTACTACGAGAATATTATTTATTTAAGTAGGCAGTAATGGAATGTGGCGATTTTTTTTTAGAATTCGGTATGGTCGCTGAAGAAAAAGTTGTTCAGTTTCGTTTGCTGAACTTGCCCTTAAAATAGTTTCAGCTAATTTTGTTAGACCTATATAACTTGCAAGTTTTATGTATCCTGTGTACAATAAACTTTGAAATAAAAATAAATAAACTGTTCAACGATGATCAGAACTAAGTCTTAAAAAAAATAATTTTTTACCCTTAACGCTTGGTTACTCGCGTTAAAATACTAACCCCACTGCTCGCGTGGGTTAAAATCTTACCCCAATTTTTAGTTTTCAATACAACCAAAAGTGCATGCAAAATCAGACTTTTATTTTGGAAGCATGATGTATCGAAAAATTATCTTTATCAAAGATTATTGTCTTTTTTTTAAATAATCGACTTAAAGAAAAAAAAACACATTTTTAATTTAGGCACTGTTTTGATAATGACCATTTCGGCATACAATTGATTTGATGCTCCTTGCATATATTATTATGGCATATTTTATGGTACACACAATCTTTGTTTATATATCCTTGACCCTTAGGCACATGTGATATCTGTGAAATTGGCCTTGACCAGTTTCTTAGTTTACGAGCCATAGCTGTACACACCTGAAATTTTCACCTCCTAAGAACTCGACTGATCAGCGCTGAGCCGGCACTAATTATCAAAGGTCACGGCGTTTTACAAAGCTACAACAGAGTAAAAATGGCTACAAGAAAAGTTATGAGGGTAGAATCAGAATTTAATTACAATATGAATGTATGATTACCCTCTGGGGTAAAAAATTACCCCACGCGAGTTATTAAGGGTTAAATTTTACTTTTTGTTATTTTTATTATTTATTAGGAAATCCGCTATATTTTATCCCTTCGTCATCATCCACTGCTGGACAAAGGCCTCCCCCAAGGATTTCCATTTTATCCCTTATTATGTGAAAATTTTAACCAGCATCTTTTTGTTGGGTTCAAAGGACTTTAAAGTTCGGACAGACTGATATAACTAATAGGCAAAGATTAAAAAATATTACTTTAAAAAGGCGTAGGCTAGGTAGTCGTATGGGTACATACTATGTTTTAAATTAAAGCAACTTTTGCTGTTTAAATTATTTTCCAATAAAATTACCTATCGTTTCATGAAACTGAGTCGACCCGCGTAACTTTTTTTGATTAACATTATTTCTATATTTTTAGATACGTACCTACTACTGACCTTCAGCTCACATTTGACCAAATAAATAACTATGTATGCCAAAAACGTTATCCATCTAAAAAAACCTAGTGGTTACTACGACAGTTTTCCCGTGTTTTCTATTAGGATTTACCCAGTGACCCATTATTAAAAAATAAAACCTTGAATTGAGTAACATTGGCATTTCCATATTTTCCTCGACTAATGATTTCAGTAGCACGGTGATTCATTTTTATATTAATGACGTCATCACAACTACGCATATTCTGCGAGTATTTGATATGATAATGTAACCGTCAGCCTACGGTTTCGTTCAAATACTAGTATACTGTACGTCAGTACTAATATATGTATATATGGTGATTTTTAATTAGTTCTTGATAGCAAAGGATATGAATGTAAGTACTCGTGATTACAAACAACTTTCACAATGAAACTATATTATGTCAAATATGAAAAAAAATGTGCTTTATACATTTTTGACGATTTTGTTTACTTGTTATGTATCGAGGACCAAATATTATTTTTTCTGATTTGAGTAACATATAGTTTCTTTGGGAAAGTTGTTTGTAATCACGAGTACATGCATGTCTTTTGTTATCAAGAACTACCTAATTAAAAGTCACCCTATATACTTTGCCTACCTACTGTGTGCCGGAAGAGTTAAGAATTCCATCACTAGTACAAAATACCTACCTAGTTTCAAATCCTCAGTCGCAAGATATATTCCCCTCGGCGACTATCGGTGTAGATATTTCGGAACGGCGCGGGCGGCGCAGTTGCCAAGTGTCCCGAGCTGCCCGAATGTGGGTCAATGCTCCACAGTTGGTGTTCATCTATCGTTTACATATCAGTTCAAATTACAAATCCGACGTAGAAAATCTAACGCTATATGCAATTTAAAGTGTGGAGCGTTGTTCTCAAACCAATTTATACGTGCACTGCACAAAAGCCAGAATGTTCGAAATTTAAAAAACTAAACCAACGATCTCAAGTTCCATTACGCTTTTTTCTCCAAAACAGAAAATATTTTCGCAAAATGATGTGCATTTTTTTAAACGAACTTTGGCAACACTGATGATCACTGTCAGAATCGTTCGAAGCCATTTTGTTGTTTTTAAGGTTTTAAAATAGTTTATACACATGAATCCTAATGTATTATAGGAAACTGGATTAAATATTTATTTATTGTTTTGTGAAGGTTATCGTTACGTTCATCTCGTTACATTTTTACTCTAACATATGGCCGGTTATCTGAATGTAACAAAACGAACACTGTAAAGCTGGAGCTACACTGAACAGAGAACATTTTCGTGCATTTTTTTTGAAAAAAAAAGAATGCGTACTAATGTATACTTACAGAAACATTCTTAGATACCAAAGAATTGCATAGGATTGGATAGGCACATGTTTTATATAGGTTTAGTATGCTTTAGCACAGATTACTAAGTAGTTACTTGGCTTTAGTCCAACGGACCCTTGGGGGAGGCCTATGTCCAAAAGTGGAAGTAGTTTTTATTGGGAATTCGGTATGGGTTCCGTGGGGAAAGTTGTTCAGTATGATGAGTAGAAGCCCCAGTTTAAGTTACCGGGAGAAGACTTTATAAAAGATGAGATTTTGTAAGATAGAGCATTTTGCCAAGAAGAAAGATTTTTGAGACTAAATAGTTTGTTTTAAATATTGTTAACTATTATTAATAAATCTTATGAAGTCGACTTTCACGCGAAAGAGGTCACGGGCACCAACTAGTTCTATGCTATACAGCTGTAAAAGATTGTTCTTGTTGCGAATTAGGTTTGGTGTAGCACCAGCTTTACGGTGTCCGCTTCGTTACGTAACGTTGTGTCCCGAATATTATTGTTAAAACAATGTTCATTTAATTAAATTTTAAAATGAAAATTGTAATTGATTTCAAGTGCTGAGGGTAGCATTATAAATTTGTTATTAGTTTTTGTGAATTTTGTCCAGATTGAGTCAAGACTGGTTAGATGTATCTAAAATTTCCAGTGGTGTAGGTCACCATGCGTAACGATACACGAAACAAAGTATTTTTTTTATGATACTCGCTCGGCACAGCAAGTGTTTTGTATTGAATAATGACTTGTTTCTTATCAACTTCCTATAAGACTCATAATTTTGCATTAATAAACTGTCCTTTCATTTAAAACACAATATTGCATTAACGCAATAACGCAATGGACGGTTAAAGTTCGACCATGTTAGGAAAACTATTAAATTTTATAATATCTCCTTGTATTAGGCCAGTTTTTCTATGTTTACGCTAAAATATACTATATTTAGCATCTAAAACCAACAAATAATACACGAAATCACAAAACGATAAAAATATGTCACATTGAAATTCATGTACAAGTTTAAATAGAAATGCCCATAACACAATCTCACCCGTTTTTCAGTTTTTAATATCTATGTACATATTGTAGGTGTATGGAGCCTTCAATTTGGGAGTCCGAATTGCACTTGAACGGTTCTTTTGTACCTACTATAGTGCATACTATATTAATTTCATATTTTTAGGCGACCTTATACGAGGTTTCTTTACTACCAATCTGAATACTAGGTACAGTCAGCATCAAATTCATCTAAGATTCTTCAGAGTTAGCAAAAAAGAAATATCTATAATATAAAAATGAATCGCAAAATGTGTTGGTAAGTGCATAACTCGAGAACGGCTAGACCGATTTGGCTAATTCTTTTTTTGTCGAGTTCGTTATTGTCAGGAGAAGGTTCTTATGTAGGGTAGGGTAGGTTAGGGTAGGGTAGTGTAGTGTAGTGTAGGGTAGAGTAGTGTAGGGTAGTGTAGGGTAGGGTAGTGTAGGGTAGTGTAGGGTAGGGTAGGATAGTGTAGGGTAGGGTATGGTAGTGTAGTGTAGGGTAGTGTAGGGTAGTGTAGTGTAGTGTATGTAGGATAGGGTAGTGTAGGGTAGGGTAGTGTAGGGTAGGGTAGGGTAGTGTAGTGTAGGGTAGTGTAGAGTAGTGTAGGGTAGAGTAGTGTAGTGTAGGGTAGAGTAGTGTAGGGTAGGGTAGTGTAGTGTAGGGTAGGGTAGTGTAAGGCAGAGTAGGGTAGTGTAATGTAAGGCGGTACGTAGTTCGCCGGGACAGCTAGTTTTACATAAAATCATTTTTATCTACCTACTGGCTGAGTGGCTGAGACGTTTACATGTGATTACATTTCTTAGGGTCGGGTGGGTTACTCCTTGTGCTAGATATAATAATAATATGATATCGATACAGCTAGATATAATAGGAATGTAGGTACGTCACCTCATGTAGTAAACAGTATTTATTCTTTGCCTCGTATATTTATTTTATTTACTTCAGTCCCCCTCACACGTGTTAGTCCAGCGTCGGAGTTTTATTGAAAAACGTGTCTACCTACTCCAGCACTTATTCAATTTAAGTGGCGATACTTGTAAGTTTTTCAGTTCAATTTACATGTAATAGCTGTAAATTGTAAACAAATGTATGTAGCTACTTATACATTTAATTATAATGGCCAATAGTGTTAAGGTAGGTAAACAAATTGTTATTTTAAGTACGTAGGAAGTAACTATAGTATCTCATCTGTGACGTAGGTCTAGGTACGGAAAATGTATAGTTTTTTTCTTTAATAATTACATAATTTATTTGTTAGCTGTAACGCTCAGTGTATTAAAATGTATAGATAATGATGATATTAGATGATGATAGAGGGTAAGGAGTGGTAGAGGCCGTCCAACCACCACTTGGATGCGAACCGACTCTGCAGATATGATGACTTTGGACCTTAGCCCAGAAATGGCATTAAATTGCCTAGAGTAGAAATCATATCAGAGGGGGAGACCCCGTATAGGGATAAGGAGAGGAGAGAAGAAGAAGAAGATAATGATGATAGTATTCGGGGACAAAATCACAAACGATCATCTGGCCCCAAACAGGATTCACTTCTTATGGAAACCAGAGACTAATGCATACTTATACAGGGTGTTACAAAATTGGTGTAGGTCCTGTTAACTAGGGGTTCTACTCGTCATACTGAACCACTTTCCCCAAGGAACCCATAGTCAATTCTCAATAAACAATTTGGACCCTCCATACTAAAATGCACAAATACGGTCGATGTATAAACCGTTTAAATACACAAACATATATAGATATTACACCCAGACAAGAAGCAGACACATCTGTTCATCAGTCGAATGTTTTCCGGGATCCGGGATCAACCCACGACCTTCGGTTCAGCAGGCGCAGGCAGTCAGTCACCCAGGAGTCAGTTGACAGGTATGCGTAAGTGTACTATGTTTTTACAATTAAAATTTTGAATGCGTTTAACCTGATGGAAAGTGATGATGCAGTTTAGGATGGTTTTAGGGTTCCGTACCCAAAGGGGGAAAACGGAACCCTATTACTAAGACCTCACTGTCCGTCCGTCTGTCTGTCTGTCTGTCACCAGTCTGTATTTCATGGACAGTGATAGCTAGACAGTTTTTCACAGATGATGTATTTGTGTTGCCGCTATAACAGAAAATATAAAAAATTAGAAAAAGTGAAAAAATAAGGGGATCTCTACACAAAATACGTGGTTTTTGTTTAAACGTGAAGCAACTGGTGACATCTAGTATGATGGTACGGAACCCTTTGTGTGCGGTTCTGACTCACACTTGGCCGGTTTTTTAAATCCATTATTGTTACATGCCATCTCAAATAATGCCTATTCACTCTCCTTGAAGGCCCCCAAATTTTAACATTCGGGAAACACTGGCGCAGGCTGGGAATTCCATTACCTGATAGATCGATTCACCCCGGAGAGTTGGAGCTAAGTCAAGATGAAGGGCCCCCTTTTGGCGGATAGAGACACGCCTTTGAGGCATTGAATCTTACAGGGATGGAATTAGCCCACTCAGACACTGCCTGAAGTGACAGGTTCATGTCCTCTATTACATGGTCTCTCTCTCTGAAACCTGTTAGTACCTACATAGTTGTTTTATAGCTGTTCTAACCACCCAGCGATTTTATTCTTATCTGTAGTTCTAACTCAGTGGGATGTGGGAGAGCAATCACAGCGCAGTGTAAGTATGACGTCACAAAATGGTGATAGAGCAGCTGTTTGAATCAATGCGAAATTTCATAATGCCGGGTTTTGGCAAAGATAACTACATACACAAATAATAACGTAAATGACGAATTAGACGAACAGAAATTGTAGAGTAGTTGGGTTGTATTGAAGTGGCAGTGGGCAGGGCACATAGCTCGTAGAACAGATGGCCGTTAGGTCAGCAAAGTTCTCGAGTGGCGACCGCGCACCGGAAGACGTAGCGTAGGCAGGATTCCCACGCAGTGGACCGATGACCTGGTGAAGGTCGCGGGAAGCCGCTGGACGAGGGCAGCGCAGAACCGATCTTCGTGGAAATCCTTGGGGAGGCCTATGTCCAGCAGTGGACGTCCTTCAGCTGATATGATGATGATGATAAAATATAGTATATAACTAATTTTGAACAAAAAAACCGACTTTAAACAGGAAACTAAGGTTCCCCTCGATTTCTCTAGGATGTATCATCATCAGATCCTGGTTTCCTTATCATGGTACCACTCTTGGGATATCTCCTTTGCAACAAAAAAGAATCATCAAAATCGGTTCACAAACGACGAACACACATAAAAAAATAATATTTTATACGTTCGAATTGAGAAACCTCCTCCTTTTTTGAAGTCGGTTATAAATGCGTTCAAACGTCTAGTAATAAAAGTCATATGATATGCCAGGAAATTAATTACAGTCTGATTTTTCAATTTTCGCATATGCGCTTTGGATGGGTACGCTTTGTCCGGGTTTCCCCTACCCATCCAAATAGTTTAGTGAGGGCAATCTTATGTCACGTAAATGGCTCGACGTGAGTAGCCGCTAGATGCGGGCAGCGAAGGACCGGTCGACGTGGAAATCCTTGGGGGAGGCCTTTGTCGAGCAGTAGAGGTCTTTTGGCTGATGTGATGATGATGATGATGATGATGGGTTATATTCTTGTGACAGTGACTTACAAGTGATATGAACGAATAAAAGATTTAAAGTAGTTCTTGCGTCTGTGACTTCCGAATGATATGGACGAATAGAAGTTTTAGAGTAGTTGGGTTATGATCTTGTGACTGTAACTTCCAAAGGATATGGACGCATAGAAGTTTTAAAGTAATTTGGTTATACATATATCATGACTGTGACTTCCAAATAACATGAACGAATATAAGTTGTAAAGTAGTTGAGTTATATTCTTATGACCGTGACTTCCAAATAACATGGACAAATAGAAATTGTAAAGTAGTTGAGTTATATTCATATGACCGTGACTTCCAAATAACATGGACGAAAAGAAGTTGTAAAGTAGTTGGGTTATATTCTTATGACCGTGACTTCCAAATAACATGGACGAAAAGAAGTTGTAAAGTAGTTGGGTTATATTCTTATGACCGTGACTTCCAAATAACATGGTTGAATAGAAGTTGTAAAGTAGCTGGGTTATATTCTTATGACCGTGACTTCCAAATAACATGGACGAAAAGAAGTTGTAAAGTAGCTGTGTTATATTCTTATGACCGTGACTTCCAAATAACATGGACAATTAGAATTTGTAAAGTAGTTGGGTTATATTCTTATGACCGTGACTTCTAAATAACATGGACGAATAGAAGTTGTAAAGTAGTTGGGTTATATTATATTCTTGTGAAATTAATTCAAAATCATATGGACAAATAGATGTTGTAAAATAGTTGCCTAGTTGGGTTATGTTCTTGTGACTATGACTTCAAAAATTGTCTTGTTAATCATCTACTTTTACAAAGCCTTCTAATGCAAAGAAGCAATATTCTAATAACATTCAGAACTAACTGAGTAAGATCTAAGTCTAGATAAAGATTTACATTTTCCGGGTCGGTCCTAATGAAAACGATTAAACCGTGCGAACTCATGGACTATGATTAGGTTACAGTTTGTTTACACGGCGATTATCTTGACATAGGATGCAATTATCTACAACAATTACCATATTAACATAGCTGTCCGTCCATAGATTAATCTTACAAGATTGCTTCCATAAGTAATCTAGCTATTTACTACTCTAGTGTAAATAACAATAAAATTACTTATTCAAGCAAAGCATTTAAGTTTTTGAATAGGCATTTGGTGCATGTTTTTATTCCAACGGATTAAAACGTTCTTATCAGTTTTCTAACTCTTTATCATATCAGCTCATATATGTCCCCACCGAGGAACTCGAGCCAACCCTGAATTAGGGCGATTGGGCCTAAGTCGACCAAGCGGGCCCAGTGCGGGTTAGTCGACTTCACACACAACCTCCGAGTTTATTCGCAGGCGTCCTCTGGATGTTTTCCTTCACCGTAAGGGTGTCGGATAAACGTAATGAAATCGAAATTTGAAAACACATTGGTACGTGACAGGATTCGAACCATGACCTTCCGGACAGGAGGTAGCGGCCCTAGCCTTTACGCCACCGACGCTCCAGTCACTTTCTATCTACGTCGATAAAAATATAGTTCGGAAAACTGAAAGGCAGACTGCCAGAAATTTATCGCATGGCCCTCAGGCTCAGTGGATCAAGGCAAAACTATTGACACCTCGTACTCCAATATCCTTCACTAAGCTAGGGAAACAGACGTATACACATACTTAAAAACATCGATGTGATTTTAAAAATTATCATCCAAACATCTACCACAGTGGGCATCTTTTCGCCAGGAGAGATTAATGGTAGCCTGTTCGAGTGATAAAACTCACGAGTGTTAGCCATTTCAATTTAATATTTAAGGGCTTACCAATTGTGAAAAAAAGAAACATCCACTAACACCTCTAAAGATGATATCCATATATATTCTACTGGTAATGTGTCCTTCTCCTTGGGGTGCTATATCCTATCGGAAATCTTTTATTTTAAAGGTTTAATAGAAATATATTCGTTTGAAAGGATTTTCCTAATCCAAGAAAGCAGAATTGGTAGCTATACTTTTGAGTTATCGAACGATTTACATGATAATGATACGATCAAGATGAAAAAACAAAAGTTATCCGTAGGAGAACCAAAGTAACCGACATGATAGCTCTCAGAATTGCTAAACTTAAGTGGCAGTGGGCGGGGCACATAGCTCGTAGAACAGATAGCTGTTGGGGCATGCCCTCTTGTATATCTACCAGATACGCTAAACTACCGGGTTTATGATATAGCCGTTGGGGTAGTAAAGTTTTCGCGCACCGGAAAACAAAGCGTAGGCAGGCCCCCCACTCGGTGGATCGATGACCTGGTGAAGGTCGTGGGAAGCCGCTGCATGCGGGTAGCGCAGAAGCGATCGTCGTGGAAATCCTTGGGGGAAGCCTATGTCCAGCAGTGGACGTCCTCCGGCTGATGATATGATGATGAAATGCGTTCGAAGTAGTTATAAAAGTCAGATGAGATGCCAGGAAATTAATTACAGTCTGATTTTTCAACTCTCGCATGTGCGCTTCGTCCGGGTTTCCCCTACCCATCCGAATAGTTTAATGAGGGAAATCTTTTGTCACGTAAATGGCCCCCCACGTTTGAGTATGCCGTACTCCGAAGTAAGCCGTGAAAAGTCATTGCGTCTCTAGATAGCATAGAAACTCTGTGTACCCCATCTCATAATAGGATATGTACAGAGGCCAGCATATCAAGCTAGACACTTTGGACTTTGTACCGTTCCTATGCCGTGTGCGTATGGATCAGAATCGCACCACGAGTGTCTAACTAGATGTGCTGGCCTCTGTACGTACATAGGTTTTAGATAGATACGAATATTTTATTGTACAAATTGATGATAATTATCTGCATAGAGGACACGTAGATTGGCTTTGTGAGCCATCGACCGTGGGCCGAGACTAAATTGGGAATACACGGAAATGGAGCCAACGAACTGCGGATTATTTTATCATTCCGCGTATTTTTCGGTCATACCTACTTTCTGTCATTTTTTAGGTTATTTCCGTGCGGCTTTGAATTTAAGCAAGTCACAAACTTTGTTGGCATTTGATAGGCATTGAAAATTCCTACTAATTCATCAAGGTAATTTAATTAATTTGTGTAGTGTTAGGAATAAATGGTATGCAATGCAAACGATGCTTTTTACCGGCCCAAGGTAGCATATTTTCCATAGAAAAAATATATTCATCTTTAATAAAGCATAAATCTAGGTAGAGACGGAAGAATATTCTTATGTTGATCATTACCACATAAAAGATATTTTAAAATAAGAAGCCTCCTTTTTTTCTTTCATTAAGGGAGGGTCTCCAAAATATTTTTCTTTCCGAATTTCCTGTATAAGACAGGCCTTCCAAGTTTAACGTATATCATGTGGCGAATTCTATGATGGTATTTTAGCCAGTTACAATGACTTCTATGAATGCGAGTTGTCGTTAGATTTGTATTGCTCGTTTGATGGACATAGGTTACTTTTAGTTTCAAGTAATTGCAGTCGGGTTTTGTAATTTTTATTAATTTTTTTAGGTAATTGCAAGGAACGCTCGTGTTATCTCGTGTGAGTTTGAAAAATCAAAAATATAGCAGCGTCTATGGCCAGTCTTAAAAAGAACATTGTTCTCGTGGACTTCGGTCACAACAAGACACGTAAAGGGGACGACCGAGTGCTTGTCGTCTGAAGGTGGACAGCCGGATAAAAACAATGACAATACATACACGATCCAGAGATTCGCTCACCGTCTGCCGTCCAGGTAGGACGTGTGCGCACAGTACCCCCGCTTTCGGCACCCCGCCGACAACTATCTCGTTCGCACTCTTATCGATCGTCGCTAGCGTCGGTCGGTAAGGGTCTCGCGTGTGTGTGTGTGTTTGTCGCCCGCGCTCTCGCGGGCGGCTTTCCTGCCGCTGGTTTGAGTAAGACTCTTTTATTTTCACTATTGTTTTTATTCCTTTTCTTGTATACTGTGTCATTTTGTGTCCCTGTGTTCTGTTTGTCCGTGTCTCGCTCGGTCGGGGTTATCCCCGTACCACCACTGCCTCCTAGCGCAATGGCGCATAACTGTTCGTCCGCCCAACTAGCATCTGCGCTAGTCGCGTTTCTCCAAGCCGAGCCTAGCTACTTGGAGAAAATCCTTCTAGCCGTCCCCCGCGAAGCCTTAGTGGCTTACCTGCCCCCGCCACAGATACGCGACTCACCAATGTCTCCCACGCCTTCATCGACCGCGCCTGCCCCTGTGCAAGCGTCCGAGGTCGACAACGGCAATGACCATGGACAGACTGACAACTTCATGGACGCTGACTCCGAGTCAGTGTCCTCAGCACGCGCTAACAAACGTAGCCGTCCCAAGGACTCAGACTCATCTGAGTCATCAGAGGACACCGTAACGGGTGACTCCGACTCCCTTTCCCAATTCCAATCGGTTAGCGATAGGAAAGCCGCCAAAAAAGCTAGAAAGCTTGCGAAGCGACAGCTTGCTGACCTCGAAAGAGCGAAGCAAGCGGCGCTATCGCCATCTCTCTCTTCCGTTCCCAACCCTCCCGCTAATTCCGCGTCACAGTCGACCCGCCCCCGCCCGTCGGACGTAGTTGTTACCCCCTCCGCCCGCGCCGCCCCGCCGCCCGCGGCAACCGGCCCTTCTGGCAACAAACCAAATCGGTGCGACCCGGTCCCACCGAAAATCAAATCCCCCCCGAGCATTTTCCTTAGGGACAAGACTAAGTGGTCACACACTAGCCAGCTCTGTAAGGAAAATAAGATTCATTACACAAAAGCGTCAAACATGGGTGAGACCATTAAAATAGAGGTCCCAACGTCCGACGACTTTAGGAACCTCACTAGGCTCCTACTGACTAACAAGATTCCATATCACACTTACGCTCTCCCCGAAGAGCGTAAGATTCGCGCTGTCCTACGCGGTATCCCTTACGAAATCTCGAACGAAGACATATTTACTGACCTGACATCGTTAGGTTTGCCAGTTGAGGGTGTGCACAAGCTGCACAGCCGCTCTGGTAAAAACTTTCCCCTCGCTCTCGTAGTCTTGTCCAACAAGCCGGGGGCGAAAGACATCTTTAAATTGGGGAAACTCACCATCTGTGGGTTAACCAATATAAAGGTGGAGGCCCCGCACAAACGCGGCTACCCCGGGCAATGTCACCGTTGCCAAATGTACGGCCACGCAGCGGCTAACTGCACTGCCACCCCGAGGTGCGTTAAGTGCCTAGGGTCCCACGGCACCAAGGAGTGCACGCGTAACCGCGTCACGGACACATCCCCCCCGGCCTGCGTCTTATGCGGCCAAGAAGGCCATCCGGCCAACTACCGTGGTTGCCCGCGCGCTCCAAAGCCGAAGCCGCCTACACCACTAAGAGGCAATCCCACCCCGCAACCCAGACAGGGTTCGAAGTGGGCACCGGCACCAACGGCGGCAAACTTCCCCGCGCTCAGGACCCCTAGGGTCCAACCTAACACGGCCCCCAACAACGCCTGGGGTAGGACTCTCCCTACAGCCCCCCCTAAACCGGCTCCTAAAGCCACCCCTCCCCCCCCACAACCGCGACCCCCACCGGGGGGCTCCCAGCCGTCCCTTAAGGACGATATGCAAACGGTGGCCGCCACCATTGCCAATATCGACATCAACGAAATATCGGTTCTAGCTAGTAAAATTCGCGCCTCACGCACTCCCCAAGAGCGCTTACTCGCTCTTGTGGAACACCACCACCTCTTAAGCTTGTTTTAATAATGCCCTTAGGGCAAAACAAAACCCCAACTTTAAGTGCCAATACCGGTCGGGTGAAGCCTAAAGGGCTCTCGCTCATCACTTTTAACACGCGCGGTTTATGTAGTAATATCCCCGAGCTTAAACTTTTCGTTAAATGTATGCACATAGACATACTAGCAGTGCAGGAAACTTTCCTCAAACCCAAAATAGATAAAGGTCTTAGAATCCCCGAATTTAACCTCATTAGAAACGATAGGCTTACCGGACTAAAGGGTGGAACAGCCATCTATTATAGGAGAGCAATCCACTGCTCACAAATCCCCACCCCCCAACTCACCAACATGGAAGCCACTATAGTCAAACTAGCTATGACAGGACATCAGTCAATAGTCATAGCTTCAGTCTACATCAGTCCCAAAAAAATTCCCTTACAAAGTGATTTCGAGGCCATCCTAGCCCTGGGCGGGTCCACCATTATGATTGGAGACTTCAACTCCAAACATACTGACTGGACTTGCCTTAAAACCAACAACAATGGCGTAAAGCTCCTCAAAATCACTGAAGACCTAGACCTAACAGTATACTCCCCATACGCCCCCACCCACTACCCGGATAACCCGGACCAAGACCCGGACATACTCGACTTTGCCATAGTTAAGGGAGTTTCCCTTAACGTATGCGCAATCGACACCCTTGACGACCTAGGTTCGGACCACCGCCCAGTCTCCCTAAAACTAGGCCCCCAAAGTAGCACACCCGCCCCCACGACAACAAAATTCACCAACTGGGACGGTATCACTGACTCACTGACCTCAGCCATTGACGCCCCCGACTCCGCATACGCTTTCTCGCCCGACTACCTTGACAGTACTGACAAGATAGATAGCGCAGTTAGCAGTATCACCCACCTAGTACAGGCTGCGATTAAGGAGAACGAAAAGGTCGTTACCATCAAAGACCGCAAACTCCCGCGTGAGACTAAACTCTTAATCGCAGAGAAAAGAGCAGCTCTCCGTAGAGCCGCAGACTATCCCACACCCGACAATAGGAGGGAAGCCAACTTCCTACAGCGTAAGCTTAGGAAGCACCTTTCCGAACTGAGAAACTCCAACTGGAGTAAACTCATGGAGGATATCACCCCCTCCCATACTGCCTACTACAAAGTAGCCAAGGCTCTCCGCGTAGACGCAATCACGCACATCCCTCCCCTTACGCGGCCAGACAATACCATAGCTTTCGAAGACATAGAGAAAGCGGAATGCTTCGCGGACAGCATTGCCTCCCAATGCACCCCTAGCACACAAGAGTGTGATCCCGGTCATATAAAAACAGTGGAGGATGAGGTCCGTAATAGGAATTCGCTCCCCCTAACTGCGGACCCCATCTCAGTATCAACTGACGAACTACGCTCCATTATTAGAGGTCTTAAACCTAAAAAAGCCCCCGGAGCAGATGGTATCTCTAACAAAGCACTTAAATGCTATCCGGAACAGTTACTTGCACTGCTAGCTATTATCTTAAACGCCTGCTTCGAACACTGTTACTTCCCGACAGCATGGAAGGAAGCAATAGTAATAGGCATTCCAAAGCCAGGCAAGCCCCTTAACATCCCCACAAACCACCGCCCCATAAGTCTACTCAAGACTATGGGGAAGCTATTCGAAAGAGTCATACTCAATCGAATTAAAAGTCATATCTTCCCGCCGGACAAACCTCCCCTTATAATAAACCACCAATTTGGGTTCCGCGCTTAACACTCGTGTCCTCAACAAGTCCACCGCATTGTCGAATACATACTGGACGGATTTTACCCCAGACGCGAAAGGACAGTAGCAGTCTTCTTCGACGTCGCAAAGGCCTTCGATAAGGTCTGGCATGCGGGACTTGTATACAAACTCTACCACATGGACCTACCAGACCGACTTGTTAGAATAGTGGAGTGCTACCTCCAAGACCGTAATTTCCGCTTTAGACACGAAGGGGTTCTATCCTCACCGCGTCCCATTAGAGCCGGGGTCCCCCAAGGGTCCGTACTCTCCCCAACATTGTACACTCTGTACACAAATGACATCCCCATTCCAAAACGTAGCAAATCAGGGCCATCAGTACAGCTCTCCCTATTTGCGGACGACACCGCCCTCTATATACGGGGGCAGTCCGTATCTCTGTCACCACTAATAGACAAACTACAAACCTCAGTTGACGAGTTAGGTAGATGGTTTAGGAAATGGAGAATCGAAGTGAACCCGAGCAAAAGCTCCGCGGTCCGCTTCGACTACCATCGTAGGATCAACCAACCCGCAGATTCAATCCGCATGCTAGGCACCCGCGTCCCCTGGCAATCCACAGCCAAATATTTAGGAGTCACTCTCGACTCATGTCTCTCTTTCAGACCTCACATCAAAAACGTGACCCGGAATGCCCGCTTCTATATGAGCAGGCTAAACAGCATGATAGGTAGGCATAGTAAAATGTCCCCCTCCAACAAGCGTACACTCTTTAAGGTTTGCATCCGACCGGTAATGTCATACGCGGCCCCTGTATTTGCACACGCGTCCCCCCGTTTCATAGACATGATCCAAACAGTCCAAAGCATCTTCTGCCGTAGAGCGTTTAACGCCCCGTGGTACATCCGTAACGCCGACCTGCACCGAGACATGGACATTCAGACCATCCAACAATTTCTTAAAGGCCTCTCCGAGAACTTCTTCAAGTCCTCGGAGTCGCATCCCAATCCGTTGATCCGAGAGGCGGCGGACTATGCCCCGCGTCTCGTATTAACTAGTAATATGGTCCGTAGACCAAGACACGTACTGTCTGATCCTCCCGATCAAATTTCAGCCGACCTGAACTGCCTCCTGGCAGCTCAGGGAGGAACAGATAGTGTTTAATTTTTGAATGACACAGTCCCCTCACTTGCACACTTAATGTGACTAACCTAGCGGCCGCTCCCATCAGGAGCTCTCCGCGCTGTCCCTTTAGCGTATTTTTTGCACCCCCCCCCTCCCCAGGGGGGGGCGTCGCACCGATGTAGTTTTAAGGTGGCTCCGCTGCCAAACTTCGCGAGGGGGTGTTTAGTGGGTAGTGTGGTCTTTGGGCCTGTGCATACGTATTCATACACCTTCCGAGTGTAACGGGGACGTATGCATATAGGCGCAGAGCTATGAGTCCCACATAACCAGCGGCAGCTTCGGCCTGCGGCCGAAGCTTCCCCTGGTATGCGTAAACGCATTCACCTCCGCTCTCCCTTAACAGGGGGGAAAAAAAAAAAAAAAAAAAAAAAAAATACACGATCAACTAAAAATATTTTTCGGTGGCCTTTCTGCTTTTTATGCTTCAAAATAGTTTAATGATTGATTTTTTATCCACACTTGGCATCATCTCATCTGATGGTAAGCGATGATGCCGAACATAAAAGCGGGCTTACCAAAATTATTTAATTTATATAACGCTGTGCCTCTATGAAATAGGTAGTTAAGTACAGAGATTTGTTACCATAGATGGGTTATGCACTAACAAACAACATTTAAAAATCGAATCCATTTACACACACAATTTAATAGGTTGTTCGCTTCCATTGCACCGAATGCTACTAAGAAAAGAGATGCCAATTGGCATCTTTTTTTTTGCTTCACTTTTTGGACGTATGTAACCTATCTAGGGTTATGCACTAACAAACAACATTTAAAAATCGAATCCATTTACACACACAATTTAATAGGTTGTTCGCTTCCATTGCACCGAATGCTACTAAGCCAATTGGCATCTTTTTTTTGCTTCACTTTTTGGACGTATGTAACCTATCTACCTCCCCATTATATAGCATATCTTCAATTTTATTCAATAATTTACCTAAAAGTATAATTACTTACCGAGCAAAAGTTTGGGGAAAACCACACTACATTTTAATTTAAATATTAATTTGGGCAAGGGGCACTGCGACATACTGCGGGGAGGGCTCTTTGACTAGGCCGGCAGTTAGTTGAGACTGAGCCTTTTCTGTACTATGTATTATGTTTATGTGCAAGAAAAACAGCTTGAGAAAGAGTATGTAAACCTGGAAAATTAAAACGCCGAAAATCCTTCAATGATTAAATAATATTTAAATATAATAAATTAGATATGCAATCTTTTTACAATTTTGAACTTTGAACATTCATACCTAAATGCTTAAACGGCAAAAGATAAGACGTAGACACAGCACAAAAACACGATTGATGGAATTTTAATATTTTACTGTTGCTAAGATGTGTAATTATAATTCAATGCATAATGATCTCGTAAACAAGCTGAACTAGCGAAATGATACCAAGTAGTACCAAGTAGTCCATTTCAAATACTAAGGCCACATTCCACATAAGACAATCACTAGGTAATAAATAACAAAAGACATAGAGACAGTAATAGTTGACCGGTTGTTTTTACAACAGATCCTTAAATTCAAAGGTTGAGGTATAAATAGTAAAATAATAAGACAGCAAAAGATTAAAGTTACAGCCTCCATTGTTAAGTTTTTTTTGCTCGAAGTATCTAAGGCATGTAAGTAAACTGAATCAATGTTTGATAAAACTGACTTATGATACCTACCTAGATAGCCTTGAAATGTAAAACAAATTATATCTAAATACAAAATTTCATTCAAATCGTTAGAGCCGTTTGTAATAAGCTGTGGCCATGGTATTTGAAATAGACTATACTAACTATGATCAGCCAGAAGTCGTGAACGCTACCTTGGTAACTTTCCAAATTCTCCAAGTAGGTAGGTAGGTAGTCTAGGTAGGCAGAAATTAAATTGTCCGTAAGATCTAACGTTCCCGTGTGTCATTTCGCGTATGATAATATGTGTCAATTTGCGTATGCCATTTTGCGTACACACCATGTGTCATTGTGCGTTTGGCTATCTAAATGTGTCATTATGCGAGTAACCCAATCCACAATAGAATTTACTTAATTCTATTGTGCCCAATCTATAACAGTATTATGTACACATTGGTACTTACTTCACATAAGTATATACTCGTACAGAATAACTCTACAAACATAGACCTGTTGTTTTTTTGTTTACAGGAAAACTTCCGTCCACGACTTTGTTATCTTTCCGACATAATGCGCAAAACGATTCCTGGAAATGCGTTAATTATTTGCCGTTGTTTTCCTTAACAACCTAAAGTATTGCCAAATAGAAACTGTAAAATAACTTCAGGAATTTATTAAAAATTAAAAACCCGACTACGTAAAAACTTAACACCTCTTTTTGGCCAGTCGAGTCGGGTAAAAATATATCCTAAGTCACTCACGCGATCAAGACGAATCTAACGACACCTCATATACCTACGTCAAAGTATATATGTATATTAGTACTAACATACAGTATGGACACTCCCTGCCGCTCTCTAGATTGCGACCTCACCCCATCGTCTCCCAGATTGATACAGATTGGTTACAGTTTGGTTGTCGAACATATAGGATTTCGCCGTCATTTTGTTTTTTTCGTCATTCGTTTTTTTAATATGTCATTTCTGGCCCGTTGTATGAATTGTCCAGGGTGTACATACATACATTGAAAAAACACAACCATCCTTCTGAGGCAGTCGGGTAATAATATTTTATTAAATAAATTGGTACACTTGTTATATTTAGGGTTTCGTACCCCAAAAGGAAGAAAACGAAAACCACTTGCACGATGCCCCTTTTTGTCCGTCTGGCAACACCTTTTTTATTCAGAAACGGGCAGATGTATCAATTTGAAATTAATAACAAATGCCTTCAATGCGGTGCAAAAAATTCGAGCTCCTTAGTCAATGCAGTCACAGAATAAGGCCATTTATGCTTCGACCGGCCCTATCCACGCATTAATCTTATAAAAAAATTGTCAAATACAACTACACGCAAACACACATTCTCACCACTATAGTCTACCAAGTCTCGTTCAAATATAAACAATGACAGACATAGAGAGACGTACTCGGAAGAATAAATTTCTCTAATTTCGAAGTTCCAACCATTTAGGGAATACTTATCGACTAAGGCGAAATGAGCGAATACGCTCATTCTGTAGGCATCAAAACCGCTCCTGTAGCTTCTATATTATATTGTTCGAAGCATTTATGTCACTAATTGTGATACGTGCAGACTCACCCATCAAAAGCACACCCTGAACACTTCATACAACGGGCCAGAAATGACATTTCAAAAAAGAAATGACGGCACAAACAAAATGGCGGCAAAATCCTATACCTTCGACAACCAAACTAGAACCAATCTGTATCAATCTGGGTGACGAGGGGCTGAGGTCGGAATCTAGAGAGCGGCAGGGAGTGTCCATACTGTATGTTAGTGCTAATACATATACTTTGCTTAAGGCGTGGTGGTACGGAACCCTCGATACGCGAGTACGACTCGCACATGCATGGCTGGTTTTCCGTTTGATTTTACTATCTTATCGTACTAAAATATTTTAATTGAACTCATAAGTGTTCATACTAAAATAGTTGCCATGACAATACCCAGTGACGAGATATTATTTACATCCAAGGACCAACCAAACGGTCCATCTAGGCCAGGCCATATCTGGCACCGAACTGGGTTTGCTTTTTAGTATGATACTTGATACACTTTTTAGGGTTCCGTACCCAAATAGTTAAATCGGGACCCTATTACTAAGACGTCACTGTCCGTCCGTCGGTCCGTCTGTCTCCAGGCTGTATTTCATGAACCGTGATAGCTAGACAGTTGTTCACAGATGGTGTATTTATGTTGCCGCTATAACAAAAAATTTTAAAAAGTAAAAAAATAATGGGGTCTTCATACAAAAAACGTGTTTTTAAACATGAAACTATTAGCGACATCTAGTATGATGGTACGGAACCTTTTGTGTGCGGTTCTGACTCGCACTTGGCCGGTTTTTTTTATATATACAGGATGTAACAAAATTGATTTAGGTCCCGTTAACTGGGGCTTCTATTCATCATACTGAACAACTTTTGTTCTACGACTTTGCTGAAAACGTAAAAAAAATTTTTTACTCTTCATACAAATCGATCAGCTGATCGACCGATTTTTTTTAAGAACTGACTATGGGTTCCTGGAGAAAGTTGTTCAGTATGACGAGTAGAATCCCCAGTTAACGAGACCTACACCAATTTTACAAATACAAAAAACTCGCTCAAAACAGAATGTTTGCTCTGGGAGGAAATCGTAACCACAAACATCGGCGTAGCTCTCCAAGACCGCTTACCACAAGACCACCTTGAGTCTGATGAAACAGTAAATAGCTTCTTGGTGGTAAGTGGTATCATCTTCCCATACCCTACTCACCAGCTACCTGTAAAACAGGTCACGTTGATAACAACAGTGCGGTCGTTCTATAATGACCGCTATAACTTTACACTATTTATTAATGCAAGCAAAAGGCAGCTTATTTTATCTGCGACTAACCCTTCCAGACTATAAAAAATAACATCAAAAAACCTAAAAACTTAAAGGTGCAAGCTTTTATTTGAAAATATTTTTTATGCCCAAAAACGCCAAATGTGAATATAAATACACGTTTCCAAATTATAAGGCGAGCACAGTATTTCCTACTACGATTATAAAATAATAATGAAAACAAAGACGATCCTGGGATCCACTTTCAAAGTCCATCATCCATCAGATCAACTTCAAAATGTCAAAAGTTTTGGTCCAAAAAAAGAAATTTGCGGCCACTTCTCAAACTAATTTTAAATGAAGGTATCCAAGTGTACTTCATCTGTTATTATTAGCATAAATCCTAATTCTGGTTAGTTTATGAGATAACCTGAAACAAACTAAAAATAAAAATTTGAAAACTAACTTTTTTTTACAATTGGTAAGCCCTTGGTATTATCTCACCTGATGGTAAGTGACGATATATTAAATAATAAAGAATTTTTCTGCCAAATAATCACAACATCAAATGATCTATTATGTAATTAACGAAAACATACTAGGTCATATCTCAAAAATGAACTATCGTCATATTAAAGAATGGTTTTTGGGATATTATAGTACGTATCACAAAAAAAAAATGAAGACTACTTTCGAAAGTGGCCACTATATTTTTTTTCTTAAATCATAGCCCATACATTTCTGCCCATTCTCCTTTCAGTTCAATGGGGCTTCTGGAGGTCGCTCTCAAATCGTTTGCAAGATTTGACCTATAAGTTAATTGCAAATTAAATAAAATCTTGTAATGAAAAAAAACCGGCAGAGTGCGAGTCGGACTAGCACTCCTAGGGGTTCCGTACTTGCCACCACACCTATCCACATAACTACAAAGTATAATAACAATGATACCTATTCACATTACAAAGAAAAGATATCAACGTGAGCGACAAAAATATCCTTTTTTTTGTCATTCAGTTCGGACTCCTTAGCGCGAGTACCACTCACACTTGGCCGGTTTTTTTTTGTTTTAGTTCAGTATTAGTACTATATCACACCAAGTTTCACGCTTGTATGTATTACCGTTTTTAATGAAGATGATGATTTAATTGATCCGACCGATTGCCGTCATGGCGACCACTTCGACTGCTAGTCGGTTTGCCACGCGTGCGCTCGAAAATGGTTTATGTAGTCAATCTTCGCAGCGAAACTCCTCGAGCACTGAGTACTTTATTTATTATTATATTACATTACATTTATTTCATTAAGGTTTTTACGATAGAGCTAAATCAAAAATACATCTAAAAACCTATAAAAAACACGTTTTTTTGTATAGAGATCCCTCTTATTTTTTCGCTTTTTCAAATTTTTAGTATTTTTTTGTTATAGCGGCAACAGAAATACACATTTTGTGAAAATTTAAAAAATGTTTACCTATTACGGTTCATGAAATACAGTCCCCTCACAGACGGACAGACAGCGGAGGCTTAGTAGTAGGGTCCCGTTTTTGGTCACCCGTTGGGTATATGGAACAATAAAATTAATAAACTTAGTGTACTATAATAGTAAATTAGTGTCATATCGTAGGAACTAATATATATACTGTGTCTTAGCGGTCATCATAGAACGGCTCCCTATAGCGACCTTGCATTTGCTAATTAAATGCGTAATTACAGCTACCGGCTCATATGCAGTACTTTTAAATAGTACCTACCTATCACAACGTTATAGTGTATGAAACTATCTATGGCTACGCTTCACATTGCCTATTAAAAAAAACAGTAATCATTTGCGGCAAATGATGTGTGCAACGGTTCTAATGACACTAAATAACTGTAATAAAAATCGATCAAGTGCGTCTCGGATTTCACTTCACAACTTTAAATAAACACAGGCCAAGTGCGAGTCGGACTCGCACACGAAGGGCTCCGTACCATCGTACAAGAGGAAAAAATCACTAAATCTTGTATGAGGGCCTTTAATTTATTATTTTATTTTATTTTAATTATTTTTTGTTACAGTGGCAATTAAAAGACACGAGTATAACGCGAGTCAGCCGTCGCTCATCATATCAGCCGAAGGACGTCCACTGCTGGACAAAGGTTTTCCACGACGACCGGTTCAGCGCTGCGCGCATCCAGCGGCTTCCCGCTACCTTTACCGGGTCATCGGTCCACCGAGTGGGAGGCCTGCCTACGCTACGTTTACGGTGCGCGGTCGCCAATCGAGAACTTTACTGCCCCAACATTTGACTGGTCCTTGTCTTCACCTTATGGTGTTGGCAGGAATAGCGGCCCCCACTGTTATGCCCTAGGGTAGGTAAGTGGGGACGCTATATCATAAACCTGGTAGTCTAGCGTATCTGGTAGATATACGAGAGGGAGTTGCCCCAACATAGTGATGGTTCTCATACACGAGGCACCCGCTTTGCAGAGTACCAGGACAAGCCCGTTTCATTAACTTAACCTATGTTAAAACTGTGCTACGAACACAAATTCATTTGACTTTGTTTACCTGTTTGATACGGTTTATGATAAACAGTATTACGATTAATTTTTAGCAGTTGGCAGCTAGTAAATATTTTGTTTCTGATAAGAGTATTATATTTAACAACACCTAATTAAAATTTACCTACGTACGAGATGAGAGCACAGATTACTAAATAGTTACTTATGAGAGTTAGTCCGTTTACAAAATCAAAGAAAAGCGTTGAAAGACTCGTAGAATCAGACCGCCAGCATTCCCTGGGATTCCATCATTAGATCCTGACCTGATGACCATGGAACCACCTGGAAAGTAGGTATACCCTTTCAAACAACAAAAGAATTTTCCAAATCGGTCCATACATACAGATACACAAAAATAAAAGATTCCGACTAATTGAGAACCTCCTCCTTTTTTGAAGTCGGTTAAAAATGAGGTCTTGCGCAATAATTCTTATTTTCCAGTAAAAATAACATAACAAAAGCATGTAGGTATGTAGATAATGTATTTTCTCTTTGTACATAATATTTTGTTATTCTTACTATAATTTATCATAACAAGTACGTGCTTAGTAAGGTAAGAAAACAGGTACTAGCTACACAATGTTTAATAGAAAAAAAACACTTTGTTTAAAACTTATCTTCTCTACTATATAAAAATAAGTCGGGTTTTCCTTCCTGACGCTATAACTCCAGAACGCACGAACCGATTTCGCTAATTCTTTTTTTGTCGAGTTCGTTATTGTCAGGAGAAGGTTTTTATGTACGGTGGGTAGGGTAGGGTAGTGTAGGGTAGGGTAGTGTAGGGTAGGGTAGGGTAGTGTAGTGTAGTGTAGTGTAGGGTAGGGTAGGGCAGTGTAATGTAATGTAAGGCGGTACTTAGTTCGCCGGGACAGCTAGTTGTTCATAAGAATAGTAAGATTATTGTATGTACAGGTTGATAACACAGTCATTAGTGGTAGTTACAAAATTAATTGCATTTGTTATTAAAAAAAATACACAAAGTTGGCTTTGCTTTAGTCCAATCGTACATAAAAAAACGGCCAAGTGCGAGTCGGACTCGCACACGAAGGGTCCCGTACCAACGTACAAGAAGAAAAAAATACGAGTGTGCTTTAAACCACACGACTGAAGCAAAATTTCTTTAGCTCCATCTATATGTATGAAAGTAAATACTTTGTCTTCAGAAAATAATCAAATCTTTTTTGTCATATGGAGGTATAGACAGTTTATGAAAAGAGTTTTATTATCCTCTGAAAATGATCAAATCTTTTTTATCTTTTGTTTGTTTTGATTGTTTTGACTACCGATATTGTTGCCTTGGCAACCGATTTTGTTGGTAAACAAAAATAATTAGTATCTCTCTTTCTAACTTCACTAATTTATATATCCCTCTCAACTTCCGTTCCCCTCGCCCGAACACACTTCCGTAGGTAACGCTCTCGTCACGCATCCACCAGCTTACTCCCCAAATCAAGCGTGCGTAAGAAGTTTATTTTATGAGGGCCTTTCATTTTTTTCTTATTCGTTGTTATAGCGGCAATCCAGCGGCTTCCTGCCTACCGTGGTCGTGGAAATCCTTGAAGCAGAGGACGTCTTTCGGCTATGTGATGACTATGAAGATGATGATAGCGACAACAGAAATTCAATTCAATTCAGTTTAATTTATTTTTGGTAAAGAAAACTACAAGTCAATGAAAACTACATATTAATGTATAAGGTTAGTTAAATGAATTATCCTCTTTGAAAATGTTAACTGTCAAATTGGTTTATATGTGGTTAAATTGGTAAGGATTTTTTAAAAACCGACCATAGGTATCATGTATGTATGTATGTAGTTTACACCCAGTACCTATAGGTACTTAACGCCGCGGCACTCGCTACCGGGTAAAAAATACCCCAGAGTACCTAAATTTGATTTTTATTATTTTTCTAAACCCCTTGGCAACTCAGGATTATAGGTACCTCCTAACCGAGAGATAATACACACGCACACCAACAAGGGACAATCAGTTCGAATGCGACGTTTGAAGACTACGGACGAATAAAGCTAATTTTAAAGCCTATTTACTATGGTTTTTTAACTGTTGATGGTACATTTTTTTTAATCAATTTTGATACTTTGTAAGGCCAAGCTCTTATTTGGAATAAATGAACATTACAACTAGCATTTACCGTTTTATTTATAGACAGTGATGTCACTGATGTCCTTAACACCAATGACTTGTCAAACTTTCAAATACAAAGTTATTTTCTTATATAACACCAATCAAACTCTGTGGTATTTTTTACCCGGTAGCGAGTATTCGTGTCTGAAAACACCTAGCGCGCGCCGCCGGGTTAAATTGCCTTTTTATGTATACATAAAAAAACGACCAATAAAAAGACCTATAGTTCTCTCACATTAGTCTTTCACTGAGGTGCTAGATCTGTGTGCTAGATTTAAATAGTAGACACAGAGTTAAAAAGATTTCGCTCGGAAATCCAATGTCTTTGGATATAGACATTATGCGATGAGTTTATGTTATCTTTAAACCATTATCTTAAACAAGTTTATTTTTAGTTTTTGTTACATTTTATTAATTGATATTAAATGGAAGAACGATTACTGCAAAGTACGTTCGCTATAGTAAAGATTTATATGGGAAGAACGCCAGGTAAGCATGCAGCGGACTTTGATCGGCGAAACGTTCCAAAAATTGCTGTAATGATACTTTTTTAATTTTGCTGCTATTTACAGGCAAATGGATACCTACCTACACGTGTATGTTTATTAGGGTAATGTTTTCAATTATTATGAACTTCTACAACAACAATGAATAATTGACGTTACTTCTGTCGCAAACCTAAAATAATTTTTGTTTTTCGTAGAATTTTTGTATGGCAAATTTAGTAGTCGTCGCAAGGAACCTACGTAGCCCAGGACTTATACGTTTGAGTTAAATGTTTGGAGATGGATGGTTTGTTTACTATTTGATTTTTTGACCACCAGCTTTGTTATTTATTTATTTATTTAACAGTTTATTGTACACAGGATACATAAAATACAGATTTTAAATATAATTTTTTGTTCGTTTTATGTCTTTTATTTTATCCATAATCAAAGCCAACGAACCTAGTAAGAATTATTATCCGACTTGCTACGTGATTTGACTTATTGTTTATTTATTTGCATTTTTCTAAAATATTCTGTTTAAAGTTTTGATTAGTCTTTTAGAGATTAAAAGACGTTCTTTGCGATATAATATTGTAAATGACACGCAATAGTTATTTATGTCACTGCCAAGTAATGGCTAATAAGGGATCGGACTGCTAGTCATTTGAGTGACTTTTTATGATCTGTCAAAAACGAAATTTTGTTCTAAAATTTGTTGAAATACCCACAAGTGACGTTAAAGATTTTAAGCGTCATTTAAAAACTTAATTTGTGAATTTGGTCACTTAAAAATTGAAGATGTGATGGAAAAACAAAACAATTAAGATTTTTTGAAACTTCAAAAGAAGAGCAATTTTGGAAATCATATTTCAGATTTTATTTTTGATGCAGTCCGACCGATCCCCTATTGCGTGCAGTGGCACACAATACTTTTTCTACGACCATGAAATAAATAAAAATTCATTGAAATTTTATCATAACCATACATATTATATTGACTTTTTCAAGCCAAAGCCATAAAAATATTTAAAAAGTTTCATTGTAGTACAGTTCTCTTTTTGAAATGATCATTTGTAAAACGACTTGTAGGAATGAATACTTAATTTTTGAAGCCAAAGCTATAAAAATATTTAAAAAGTTTCATTGTAGTACAAACAGTTGTCTCCTTTTGAAATGATCATTGTAAAACGACTTGTAGGAATGAATACTTTTGTGATATGATTTGAGGTTATGTAGTAAGTAAATTACCAAATGGAAGTAGAAAAATGCTCTTTTCATCCATCACACAATCACAGTTCAATAACAGTTTGATAATGATCACGCGCGCACGCTGGCACGCCACGTGCCGACGACGGCGCGACTTCCAAAGAGGAGGAGGTTCTCAATTCGACTGTATGTTTTTTTTTTATGTGTGTTACCTCAGAACTTTTGACTGGGTAAACCGATTTTGATGATTCTCTTTTTATTCGAAAGCTAGTGCTTCCCGTGTGGTCCCATATAAATTTTATCAAAATCAGTGTAGTAATTTATTAGAAAATTAACAAAATCCAAAAATAATAATGCAAATTGTTCGAAGTTGTCGTGATGGAAGTCGGTTTTTTAACGTATTACAATCTTAGAAAACTTTGTTATACTTCGTAAAATTTAGCTTGATCGCTGCGACAGCTGCCATCTTAGTACATTTTATATGTTGTATCTCTTTTACACTAATTGAACTTCCATTTATCTTACCTGCTGTCGCAGCGATCAAGCTGAATTTTACGAACCTATAATATTAAGTAATTTCTTATCCCGTGGGAACTTCGAAAAATCCGGCATTATTCCTTCCTTGTCTAGCAAGGGGAACCACCTCTTTGCAAACAGGACAATATTTTGTTCAGTTTTGAAAAATAGACCTACCCCTGTTAAAATTGATATTCCCCTAAAACTTGGAAACCCCTTGGAAACTGAACAACCTTAATTTTTTTACCACTTTGATGAATTCGCATCTTTTATACTTCTACAAATTAATTGATCATCTGGTTAGTAAAATTGTTATCCGGCAACCTCAACTTTTTTTACGATTTCAGCAAAGTTGTAAAATATAGTTGTTCAGTTTCATGATTGTTCAATTTTGGTGGAATATCTAAAAATAGCCCTAAAATTATTTTGCAAAGAAGAAGTAAAGAATGTGATGATTCTTCTCACCTCAATCTCTATTTAGCTCTATAATTAGCGTCCTTTGGCACCCTTTGGCTTCCTTTGGCACCCTTTGGCACACTTTGGGTAAGGGTAATAATTAAATATGGTACTTTCATTCAGGAAATTGAAACTAAACGAAAAAACATTGAAAAAGTGCAAAAGTGTGGTTATTTTCTTTACTCTTTACACGACAAGAAACAAAACAGAGACAACTGTTCCAATCAATGCCTCGCAATAATTAATTTACAATAATTTCATTGTCTTTTCAAAATCGAGTGCAATTTTTTGATGTGTAACATCTTTGCTCTCGCTTTCCTGCAATTTGTGGGAGTGATTTCGTGAAATGGGACGGAAATGTGTAACAGGAAATACGAACGTTTTTTAATTCTTGAAAACTAAGGTTGTCATAGCCATGCCGCCTAGTGTGATGGCAAAGGCAAAGATGACATACTACTATTCGAAGGGTCGGCCCGTGAATGTACGACGTTTCATAAGTATTTTGTCACAATATGTTACACATCATATGCGAGTACTGTAGGTCTCGTTTTTCTGTTTTCTATCATTATTGGTAAGCCCTTGGCATCATCTCACCTGATGGTAAGTGACGATGATGCCGAAGATGGAAGCGGGCTTACCAAGATTCCCCAACGCAATGGAGAACTGGCTATCTTATCTTCAAGCCGGAACACATCAATGTTTTTAGTTCGTGTAATCACATTATGTGCTGCTCTCTGTCTTTCATTGTATGTATTTACGTCATTTCAAAAATAGCTTGCGAAACATACGTATCTCTCGGTAACAAAATTCTAGGCTGACTGAATGTAACTAGTCATCGTCGAATGAGCAAGCAGGAACAACCATAATAACAATGATTGCATACAAAAATGATCATTTTTGTCTGAAATTGTAGGCGTCTATCTATTTGTCATCGCATACTGTCATTAGTCATTAACTATGTATATTACCAATGACCTGCTTGCATGCGTTTATACGGAATAACCATGTATCCATTTTGTAGTGGAAATTTTATCATGATAATCATTTGTACTAAACCATAATTGAAAACGCTAAACACGTTAAAAAACCGACTTCCATCGCAACAAATTAGTACATTTTTGCATTATTATTTGGTTTTTGTTAATTTTCTACTAAAGTACTTCACCGATTTTGATAAAATTTATATGGGACCACACGGGAAGCACTAGCTTTCAAATAAAAAATAATCATAAAAATCGGTTCACCCAGTCAAAAGTTCTGAGCTAAAACGCATAAAAAAAACAATCAGTGGAATTGAGAACCTCCTCCTTTTTGGAAGTCGGTTGAAAAGAGCATGCGGTCAAATGCGTCCGAACATAAAGTCACCCTTTCCTTAGTGGATGTACTCTCATTGTTCTCCCTCTCTGTCTTACATAGCTATTTGATTAATTAATTGATATCTCTATCGTTGTATACTGTCAACACCTGCCTGGACGTTTTCTGATGTTTGTTTTGTATGAAATCATGTATCTAATTCTTTTAAATGTGATCTAAGTTAACAATAAAAAAAACATACAGACGAATTGAGAACCTCCGCCTTTTTGGAAGTCGCTTGAAAAACCGACCAAGTGCGAGTTAGACTCCTTAGTCTTTTTTTAAAAATGTGTATTTAAAAAAACAAAATTATGTTTGCACTTGGTCATAGAACATTTTGTAAGGAAAAATCTTTGAACACACTTGACTCGAACAAAGACTAGCATTTTAAAGCTTCATAATATTTCGCAAGATCCCTGTATCGAAAGATAGTTTTAGAAAAACCCGCAGTAGTATTGAATGATCTCTTCAATAATACCCCATAGGATACCGATACAGGTCAACGAAAAAAAATATTTACATGTAGGGCAAAAAAATATATGTTTTTTTAAATTTTCTATTGTACCTGTATGTCGGCGTGATAAATACGTATACTTATGTCAAACTTCAGCTTTCTAGTACTAATAGTCTGTGAGCTAAGCCGCGGACAGGCAGACGGACAGTCATGGCGAATCTATTAGGGTTCCTTGTTGAATAGTAATAAAATGATAACCGACCTAAGAATTGATGTGGAAGCGATGAGACATGACAAGTCTAGTACTTCATTAAATAAATATTTTTATCTTAGCATTGACATGAGTGGTGCATGCTCGCTTAAATGTTCCTGCGGATGGTGGCGCATCGGGAGCCGGGTCGTTCCTTTCCCTCTAATATGGTTGATACTTGATAGGAGCGATGGCTGACTCTCGCGTTATACTCGTGACCGGATGCTGTCCGTGTGAACTGGCCTACTCTTGTTAAATGCATTTAATTATTTTTATGTATAATTTTTCGTGACATATTGTTTTCATGTTCTAATGACATGATCTGGTTTATCCATGATATATCAAGAATTTAATTTTGACGTTATTAACTAATTATTGTTTATTTCTTGATTCTTCACAAATGACATTTTTATTATTATTTTACGGTAAGACTATCAGAAAGAGTGTAATTTGCACCTATTTTGAATAAATATATTGAATTGACTACAGAACCCTCAAAAAGGGCTTACAAATTGTGAATTTAAGAAACCATTAAAATTGCTTTACAATCGGTAGAAAAAGTACAGTAGATTTGAGAACCCCTCCTTTTTTGAAGTTGGTTAGAAATCTAAGAAATCTCTAAAACGTGTATTTATAAACATTGTCTACGTCAAAGCCACCACAAATATTCCACTAAATCGAGGATAGTTGCATGCAGTGCTCAAATGAATGAATTGGTAATTTGCCATTTGTATTTGCGCAATTAAAAATTGCGTTGTAGAATCTACAAAATGTAATTTTTTAAAGGTTGTTTTTAGGCTTCCGTACCCAAAGGTGCCAACGGAACTCTATTCTTAACCCTTCGCTGTCCTGAAGTTGGGTAGACTCCAGCTCCGAAATTTAACAGCAGTCATCACTGGCCACGGTCACTTTAACAAACATCTTTTCACCTTCGGAATTACGTACAGCCCACTGTGCCGCGCGTGCATGGAGGCCGAAGAGACAGCTGCTCATATCCTTCTGGATTGTAAAGAGGTGGCAGCATACAGGGCCGAGTATCTCGGTGACCTGAGGACACTCCCGGAAGTCGTCGGCAACCTGCGGGGGCTACTGGACTTCTTGGAGGAGCTGAGCTGGCAGTGATGCCAGCTAACCACGCAAAATGGGCGCATCGGGCGCCTGGTTGCGGAAACCAGCCCGTCCTTATCTTTACCATTACCAACCCTTCGCTGTCCGTCTGTCTATCGCGGCGGGCTATATTTTATAAACCGTAAATATAGGTAGACAGTTTAAATTTTCACAGAGTGTGTATTTCTATTGCCGCTATAACAACAAATAAAATTAAATTAAAGGGGGCCGAAAACGCATATTTTTATACGATGGTACGGAACCCTTCGTGTGCGAGTCCGACGCGCAATTGGCCAGTTTTTTTTTACTTTTATACAATCTGAAAGTTCTATTTCGTTTTTTACTATGTGGTAATAACATTCAAAGATCGAATTTTAATTTTAGTCATTTGTAGGTTTTTTTGTACAGGTATTTCATTAGCAATGTTTTCGTTAAGCAAGTGGACAGAAGGACAGTCGGACATGGCGAAACTTAAAGAATTCCTAGTTTGAATACAACACCCTAAAAAGAGCAAAATAATTATCAAAGAAGTAAGCGCCTCCGTAGCGTAATGGTTAGTCCATTTGCTTCACACCAGGAGGTCGCGGGTTCGATACCCGGTGGGGTCAACTTGTAAGATTCGGTTTGGTTGGTGGTAGGGCATTTTCTAAGCCTGCCTGGCTAGCTACCATAATCTTATCTAAGTCTTGCCGCCAAACATCAGTGTTAACAACATTGATGTGTTCCGGCTTGAAGATAAGATAGCCAGTTCTCCATTGCGTTGGGGAATCATGGTAAGCCCGCTTCCATCTTCGGCATCATCGTCACTTACCATCAGGTGAGATGATGCCAAGAGAATAAAAAAAAAGTTCATTTTCGGTGCTTAAAACTGCAATAAAATTAAAATTATTTTCTATCTTGGGGCCGGTCACAGATAGTGTATACCTATACACTGTCACTGGGGCCGATACGATTTTATGCAGTTCTTTATCTGACTCAGAATATGGCAAAAAAAACTTTGCGATTTGCTCAGCGTGTGGCCTAAGACGCGATTCTTCGAACTGGTCGATCCAAAAGGTGTGCTCAGTTTTTTATTACTTCGTGATGTTTGTTTTTAATAGCCTCATGACTAGACTTAGTATATTATAGCCTCCAAAAATCCAATGACGTATCTTTGTGTACCAAAATCATATTCCTGATAGTTAATTTTAAATTACTTTGTATGTTTGATTTCAATAGCCTCATCAAGTCATCAGTAGACTTATATTACCCAACAAAAATCCAATTACGTATCTATGGGTACAAAAATCATTTTTCTAATCGTTAATTTTCATACTCTTTTCATCATTTTCATTTTCAGCCTAATCACTAGACTTACAATGCCCTCCAAAATACCAATGACGTAACCACAGTATATATATTAGTAACGTAACTATGGGTTGGTTTTTTAATAAATATTTTTTTAATTAGTTTTAACTATGGGTAAGAAAAACATTTCATCAGTTTCTATAATGTTTTTTCTGATGAGCAATAAAGGATATTTACTTACTTATTATAATTGTTATAAAAAATGTTATCATTCTATCTGGGTCCTGGATTTTTAGCATTTAAAATATCATTAAAACATTTTTTTTAAATATATTACAGGTAAATTTAAATAAATCCCAGGGTGGAAAGAACGAAACGTACCTGAAGATAAATTTACTCATAATATTGAAAAAAGCGCATTTCACTCGAAGGAAACATACCTTTAATTTAAATATAAGTAAAATTGTATCTAAAGATTTTTGAAAAATTGATTGCTAAGACAAAATATGAGAATAACAAAATTTAAGAGTATTTAATTTTTTCAAAGGAGACTTCATTTCAATAAAAGTAGAAAGATTCAAAGTTTTTTTGAAATTCGCTTACGTTGGTCGAGAAGCAATTTTCTAAAAATCTTCGAATGCTGTTTTAGTTTTTTTCTAAGTGAATATTTACAGAAACTAAAATTTGATATCTTTTAGAACCCAAATGGGTTTCCCTGCAGGTTCTTACGGGTCATTTTTTATGGTACCGTCGTCAACAAGGAACCCTTATAATTTCGCCATGTCTATCTGTGCGCGGCTTAGCTCAAAGACCATTAGTATTAGAAAACTGTAATTTGGCATGGGTATACATATTAATCACACAAAAAAAGTGGTAAAAAAAATCTTTAAAAATAGGGTACCTCTTCTACATGTAAATAGGGGGAGACTTTTTTTTGTTAACCTACCCTATCGTGTGGGGTATCGTTGAATAGGTCTTTCAAAATTACTCAGGGTTTGCTATGACTATTTTTGATTCAGCGTTCACTTAGCGAAATATTAGGCTTTAAAGTCCTAAAGAGTCAACCAGTCCAGTTTTATTACCAACTGCAAAATCAATTTTGTTTTTTTAAATATACATTTTTTTTTAAATACTGCCTATACTTTGCGCAAGTCCGACTCGCACTTGGCCGGTTTTTTATCGTATCACAGTTATAATTTAGTTTACTAACCTATCCACAGAGCATATATATAAGTTTGTGCCCTACCTCTTTCACAGATTAGAAAATGGCGCTCGAAAATATGAATAATTCACAATCTTCACAATCGTGGCAGATTTTGTAGAGGCAATGAATGATAGAGTACCTAATGGGTATAATAGATCATAATGATGAATTTAGATACCATTGTTTCGTCTTCGTGTCTTTGGGTTTGAAATAAGGTAACGGAGCATAAGTTTGTTTCATTGAAATGCCAGAAACATCAAAAAATTTAATGGCATATGCCATAAACACGCCATAAAGCATAAAAATGTAACGATTCGAAGACTTCGTCGCAGGAAAATAACTTAAGAATATTTGGCCAGCGTCCAGTTGTAAAATAATTTCGTAAAAACTGCACCAAGTCACTTTTGAATTTTATCCACTCCTTGGAATCGATGTAAATTACTGGTTTTTTTATTGACATAAAATGTTTATAAAGATGAAGTAAGTACCTCGCCTTACTTGAGTAGGTATGGGTTTTTACCTAACTATCTACATGTATGGAAGTAAAGTGATATTTGCATAACTTAAGGCTTGACAGAGGTCAGAGCTGAACTTTACATAAAATACCTACAGCTGTACAAACATCGATATTATTGTTTTTGGAGTGATTTCTAACTCTTCTTACCCTCAGCTAACATCTTAAAACAGCCTTTTCCTTTAAATTACTCGCTTTGCACAGATTCTTTATAACGCGAATTTGAAATTTCGCGCTAAAATAACTTATCAAATGGTCAAACTTGTTAATGTTTAAGTGTGTTGGTAGTTCAGTGGTATAGAAACACAATGAAAATTCTTTACAGCCGACTAGGTTACATTGTAAAAAAAAACTTATTATTTTCCAATGTTGGTACTTAACTACCTATAAAGTTGATATTAAATTCGATTAATTAGATTTTTCTTTATTTATTCGTATAAAACCCCGTTACACGCGAAATTCTCTGGATTGCATTCCTTGCGCAAAGCGGGGTATTACTGCATTTTATGTAGTTTTGTCGACCTCGTCTTCATCTATCCTTCCTTCTTTGGTGGGTTTCAAAAAGCTGTCGTATTGTATCATAATGTCCCATCGAGTCCATCAATTAGTATTCTCTTCTGCAGGCTCCTTTTCCGTGCAAATTACCGTTAGGGAAGCAAAATTCTCGTGTGGCTACCAGATGACGTATCGTAGGCAGGGGGACTCGGTAGACAGATGACCTGGTGGGTGAAAAGCCTTGGGAGAGGCTTTTGTCCAGTAGTGGACGTCTTTCGGCTGGTATGATGATGATTAGGCTCCTTTTCTCCCTAACAATATTTAGAACCCATTCATTTGTTTTCCTTTCGTGTAGGTACGTATACGTATAGGTACGTACGTATAAGAAAAAAAGTAAGTGTGTGGTTTTATGAAACCACGGTACAAGTGAAACTTTACAGAGGACGAAACGATCATACCGTCATACGAAAGCGACCGTCACGCGACATGCAACACACAGACGACAAAATTTGAGACGATGTAATAAAAGTTTAACTTTAAAATATAAACATGAAATTATTTTTTATTTAAGTAATATCTGAATCTATAAGTCTATCGACTCTATATAGGTGATCGCCCTAATTCAGGGTAGGCTCGAGCCCCTTGGCACACCCTGGGCACTTCATACAACTGGCCAGAAATGATATTTCAAAAAAGGAATGACGGAACAAACAAAATGGCGGCGAAATCTTATACGTTCGACAACCAAACTGTAACCAATCTGTATCAATCTGGGTGACGAGGGGGGTGAGGCCGCTATCTAAAGAGCGGCAGGGAGTGTCCATACTGTATGGTAGTACTAATTATATATATACTTTGCCCTCGATGTGGACGTTCTATGAGCTAATATGATCTGATATCTATGTAAATGCACAAAATTTTCTAGTCAGTAGGTACTTATACTGTTTTTTGGTAGATTTTGACGTGAATTCGATGAATCTTCCTCATCATCCCGCCACGCATTCCAGAAATATAGCGTTACCAAAAACGTGCACTTTCGAAGTCTTCGCACGGCTAAACCACAGTATATATATATTAGTACTAAGCTAAACTATAGACAAAAAACAGCCAAGTGCGAGCCAGATCCGCATACAAAGAGTTCCGTACCATCATACTAGATGGCGCTAGTACAAAGGGTTCCGTACCATCATACCAGATGGCGCTTGTTTCTTCCCGTTTCAAAAAAAAACACGTTTTTTGTATTGAGACTTCACTTTTTCTAATTTATAGTATTTCTGTTGATAATAACTTAGTTTTATAAGATGTCTGTTACTAACACAATATTATGGATTGACTATCTGAAATAAATAATTTGAATTTGAATTTGAATAGCGGCAACAGAAATACATCACCTGTGTTCATTTCAACTGTCTAGCTATCACGGTTCATGAAATACAGCCTGGAGACAGACGGACAGACAGACGGACGGACGGACAGCGGAGTCTTAGTAATTGGGTCCCGTTTTTACCCTTTGGGTACGGAACCCTAAAACTGTACCGCCTATTAGATCCATTGGCGACTCTTGGTCTTCCGAGTTAGCGACGATACAAAAATATATTTTTGGACCTGCCTTATCTTTCGCAAAGGACGTCATGGACCCCGCACCGCAAGTGACATCTAGAAACTATCGATTTCGCGAAAAAAAAACAGCGGTTTAAGCCAGAGATTAGATGGGTTATGCACTAACAAACAACATTTGAAAATCGAAGCCATTTACACACACATTATTATAGGTAGGTACCATTTTATTGCACCGAATGTTACTAAGAAAAGAGATGCCAATTGGCATAATTTTTTTGCTTCACTTTTTAGACGCATGTAACCTATCTACCTCCCCTTATATATAGATATCTCTGGTTTAAGATGCATGTAACCTATCTACCTCCCCTTATATATAGATATCTCTGGTTTAAGACGCATGTAACCTATCTACCTCCCCTTATATATAGATATCTCTGGTTTAAGACGCATGTAACCTATCTACCTCCCCTTATATATAGATATCTCTGGTTTAATACGCATGTAACCTATCTACCTCCCCTTATATATAGATATCTCTGGTTTAAGACGCATGTAACCTATCTACCTCTCCTTATATATAGATATCTCTGGTTTAATACGCATGTAACCTATCTACCTCCCCTTATATATAGATATCTCTGGTTTAAGACGCATGTAACCTATCTACCTCCCCTTATATATAGATATCTCTGGTTTAAGACGCATGTAACCTATCTACCTCTCCTTATATATAGCATATCTCTGGTTTAAGATGCATGTAACCTATCTACCTCCCCTTTATCTCTGGTTTAAGACGCATGTGACCTATCTACCTCCCCTTATATATAGCACTAGCTGTCCCGGCGAACTTCGTTCCACCCTACACTAACAGCGCCATCTACCGGGCTGATTTGTGAATCTAAACCATCCTCAAACCCCCTGGAATACACACAAAAAATTTCATCAAAATCGGTCCAGCCGTTTAGGAAGAGTTCAATGACTAACACACGGACAGAAGATTTATATAATATATATATAAGAATATCTCTGGTTTAAGACGCATGTAACCTATCTACCTCCCCTTATATATAGCATATCTCTGGTTTAAGCCCCGACTTCTACTTACCCCGAACTTTTATTATATAATTTTTTTCAACCTACTTAAAACAAAAGAGGGAATTCTTAATTCGACTGTATGTTTGTTACGCGATTTCTTCGACAATTTGAACTAGTTAAAGGCGGTAATGTTACAGATTATCGTTATTTTTGACGTCAATTACTCCTAAACGATAGAAAACATAAGGTTGTAAAAAATACGCTTATTGTTGAATTAGAAACACGATTGAGCAGTTTTGGCTCGATACCTATATAAAAAAATCCCAAAGACAGGTACACCAATACTTTCACCAATACTTCAACTCTAGTTATGACTAATATTTTGAAGTATTAATTTAAAAAAAATATACAACAATATTTGTTATGATAATACAAAGTGACAAATATTGTTATTTTTTATACTTTTATTCAGAAATATGAAACTAAACGAAAAAAAACATTGAAAAAGTGCAAAAGTGTGGTTATTTTAAAGAAAAAAACAGAGACAACTGTTCCAAATAATGCCTCGCCATAAATAATTTACAGTAATTTCAAAGTATTTTCAAAATCTATTGCAATTTCCACTTTTTAAAAACTGTTTTTTAACTATTTTTTCGTGCAATCACATTATGTGCTACTCTCTGTCTTGTAGTTTTTGATTGAAACGAACAAACATTGAAAAAGTGTGGTTATTTTCTTGACTCTTTACACGTTAAAAAAAAGACAGAGACCACTGTTTCAATCAATACCTCGCCTTAACAGGGTGGTCCCATATAAGAGTAAATGTTATTAACGGAACAATACTTTCTTAGAAAATTAACAAAACTATAAATGTGTTGCGTTGCGATTGAAATCGATTTTTAACGTGTTTAGCTTGAATAATCAAAGGTGGTTAGCTTTGCCAATTATATTAATTTTTACACATTAGGGCACGTGCCCATACAACGTGAACAAATCTTTGACTCCCCCAACCCCCCCTCTTGTAACGTTTTGTAGTATAATATGTCGAGTCCGTCTCCTCCTGATTTTCAGGTAGTACAATAAAAGTATACAGGGCGTAAAAAAGGATCCGTTAACTGGGCGTTTTATTCATCATACTGAACAACTATCCCCAAGGAACCTTTAGTCAATTCTCAAAAATGAAATTGGACCCTCCGTACAAAAATGCACAAAACTGGTCAATCAGCTGATTGAATTCTAAGTTTTTTTCCTTTTGAGGAGCGGGACAATAAAAAATATTAAAAGCACTCATAATAACGCACAAGTTTAATGTAAAGTTTTAAAATTGACTTCCAATACAAATATTGCAATCAATTATTCGAGGAAAGCGTTATTCTAAGGGTTTCGTAATCAACAAGGAACCCTATACTTAGTTTCGCCATGTTTTGTGTTGAATTTTTTTTTATATTCTTTTTTTAAAGACTATGAAACCCTACGTTTCGCGAGTCCGACTCGAACTTTGCCGGTTTTTTAATTAAAAATTTTCAAGTTCCTTCGTAAACTATGTGCCAAAAACTTTAACCTGGGGGAGGTGACCCTGTGTGTGTATAGTATATCGGCAAACCCCCTCTACTCCCTTAACCGGTCAATTATTCCGATTTCTGTGACCGGTAACGTAGTGTGGGTACGTTCCCTTATACTTATAACTAATTATAGCTATCATTTCCTCATTGTACCTTGGGTTTAAAGGTTAACTTCCGTGTAACTATTGTTTTACTATTTTGTGCTTATGTGCGACTGTGTTGTCGTCTACATTGAGCCTGTCTTTTTAGGGTTTCGTACTCAAATGGGACCCTATTATTAAGCCTCCGCTGTCCGTCCATCCGTCTGTCTGTTATCCGGTTGTATTCGTCAACCGTAATAGGCAGGTAGTTGAAATACCTATTGTTAAATGTTCTGTGGTTGAAATTTTGACAGAGTGTGTATTTCTACAAAGTGTGTATGACAACAAGTAATACAAATAAAATAAAATTAAAAATTATAAAGTGGTCCTATACAAAAGACGTGTTTTTTCCGCACTTGGCATGTTTTTAATTACACTTTGTTAGCCAGTTTTTTGTTGACTTAAAAACTTCTAGTATAGGTAGAGTTGATTCATATTGTTTATAAAAACGAGTAGGTAAATCACACTATACTACGCAAGGCAATTAAAGATAACTATTATATTACTTAGTACGTTAGCAATTTTATAACTAAAATAATATAAAACTAAAATAATCGTAAATAATCAAAATGGCAACTCACCTTCATATACGGACCTATCATAAAGAATTTTGTGTAAATGTTTCGCGAAATCAAATTTCACGAAACGCAATCCAAATTACTAAAGAAAACTGTTTTAAGCACACTGGTTTTGTAAAAGTTTCACAGCTAAATATTATCACAGACTTTTATTTGCAAAACGGCACCTCGGGCACGCAAACCGCAAAGTCATTAGCACGATTTCACAACTTTTAGCACATGTTCCAGTAAGTTTAATAAATACTTTTTAATTGCTTATGAAAATTAAATAAAAACTCATTTCTTTTTAGGCATATTTCAGTATTCCTACTATTTATCACGCCGATGCAATGGCTGGTAAAGGAACTTTAATTTGAATATGGAACGCGTTTAAATGTGCAGCGGGAAAACTTTGGGAAACGCGCGCGCGAATGTCGCCTGTGCTTGGTCGAGCGGTGACTGACTGACTGAGCGAACTCGACGATAACTCCTACTTGTTATATTCGCGGCCGGTAAAAAATAAATACAAAGTAGGTATGGTGATGGAAGGTCCATGGAACGTTGACGACGAACTGTTATCTAACTTGCGTAGCCGAGACACGCCTGCAAATTTAACGTCATGCATGCTACCTAAACCGAATCGATTTCCTTTTACGATTGGCGAGCGTCACTGTCATTGCAATCGAACACCAATCACTTGTGATGTGAACACGAATTAAAAAATGAGGATAGACAGTTTTCACTCGTATATAGGATGTAACAAAATTGGTGTAGGTCCCGTTAACTGGAGTTTCTACTCAGTATACTAAACCACTTTTGTTCCATAACTTTACTGAAATCGCAAAAAAATGTTCAACTCTTCGTACAAATCGATCACCTGATCGACCAATTTTGTGTAGGTATTTTTGTGTGAAGAGTCTTTTCTGAGAATTGACTATGGGTCTTTGGGCACACCCTGGACACTTCATACAACGGCCCAGAAATGACATTTCAAAAAAGGACTGACGGAACAAACAAAATGGCGGCGAAATCCTTTACGTTCGACAACCAAACTGTTACCAATCTGGGTGACGAGGGGGTGAGGTTCAGTATGATGATAGAAACCTCAGTTAACGAGTCCTACACCAATTTTGTTACACCTATATATTAAATACTAGCTTTTGCCAGCGGTTTCGCTTGCGTGAACATAGTTTATATGATCGTCTTCGAGGGTGCGCAGTGCGCGAGCCACAAGCAGTTCGCGAGCGTGGAAAACAGTAGCCTTTATGTTATTCCAGGTCCTAATCTGTCTACCTATCAAATTTCATCCAGATCCGTTTATCTGTTGTGGCGTAAAAGAGTAACATCCATACATACAATATTTCGCGTTTTAAGTTATAAGTTAGCTGCGGTGTGGTCAATGTCGAGGACATGTTAGCGGTTTACAATTTAACGGCTCAACACAAGGTCTTCCTTGCCTTTCTAAGTACAAAAATATACAGCCTATAGTTCGATTCGCGATATCTTAAGAGGATTGTGAAGCTACGACTTTTCATACAAACGGCGTTAGTGATTTTCACCTGTTAAATGTTAACCGATTTGGACCAATTTTTGATAGGTTGTCAGTCAAACAAAAGCTAGGCTTATACTTATCTTATTTTAGATTACTGATTATAAACAAACAAAAAATGGCCAAAATTAGTTTTGTTTGAAAACACGTGAACGACAATTGAATTAAACTTATTAACTTTATGGAAAAAACAAAAACGTATAAGCCTAGCTTTTGTTCTGACTGACAACCTATCAAAACTTAATTGGTCCAAATCGGTTAACATTTAAGAGGTGAAAATCGTTAACGCCGTTTGTATGAAAAGTCGCAGCTTCACAATTAACTTAACATCTATTAATGATTTTCTACCGTATCATCTACATCATAGTATAATTTAATAAATACTGCGTAGAAGGAAATCTCTAAAGGAAGATTCCATTCTGAGACTCACGGAAAATGCACAGAGTCTTGAATATAGACTTTTTTTTAACCCTACTGCACAAGAAGAAAGGTTATATATTTTGGGTTGTATGCAGAGATATGCTATATATAAGGGGAGGTAGATAGGTTATATGCGTCCTAAAAGTGAAGCAAAAAAAAGATGCCAATTGGCATCTCTTTTCATAGTAGCATTCGGTAGGTACCTATTATAATGTGTGTGTAAATGGATTCGATTTTCAAATGTGGTTTGTTAGTGCATAACCCATCTATGGTAACAAATCTCTGGTTGTATGTATGTAATGTTACTTTGGTTGAGCCTGTAGCCTAAACGGCTTTATGGATTTTTAAGTACAAGATATCATTAGATTCGTCTTGATCCTTGAGTGACGACATAGGAGGGTCCCCAGGAGGCACGAGTTTCCATACAGACGTAGTTCCGCTTTAATACAAAAACTACATGCCGGATTGAATCCACACTTTGCGAATATATTGAGTATTGACACATATCGATGTTTGTAATTGGTTTTCATCGTAGTAAACTCAAACATAACTAAATGAAGGCAGAATTTGTTGAAACTTCTCTTTTTAAGCGACTTCCAAAAAGTTCTCAATTCGTCTGTATGTTTTTTTTTTTTTTTATGTTTGTTACCTTAGAACTTTTGACTGGGTGAACCGATTTTTATGATTTTTTTTTTTATTTGAAAGCTAGTGCTTCCCGTGTGGTCCCATATAAATTTTATCAAAATTGGTGTTGTACTTTAGTAGAAAATTAACAAAAACCAAAAATAATAATGCAAAAATGTATAATTTGTTGCGATGGAAGTCGGTTTTTTAACGTGTTTAGCGTTTTCAATTATTTTCCGTTTTATATTAGTACATCAAAAACTAATTACAAACATCGATATGTGTGAGTACAATATATTCGTAAAGTTTGGATTGTCCGGTTTGTAGTTTTTGTATTAAAGTGGATCTACGTTTGTAATAGTTTGTATGGAAACTCAAGCCTCCTGGCAAAGTATTTAATATATTATTAGTACTAACATACAGTATGGACACTCCCTGCCGCTCTCTAGATTGCGACCTCACCCCCTCGTCACCCAGATTGATACAGTTTGGTAGTCGAACGTATAGGATTTCGCCGCCATTTCGTTTGTTCCGTCATTCCTTTTTTGAAATGACATTTCTGGCCCGTTGTATGAAGTGTCCAGGGTGTGCTCCTGGGGACCCTTAAGTCACAGTGACTTATATATTACTGGTGCAGTCAGGTAAAAATTTATGATTAAATTGATTAAATCATTCGTCGTAAAACTGCAGTTTCGTTTTAATTTATGTTAATACTAGCTTTTGCCAGCGGCTTCGCTCGCGTGGACATAGTTTCTTATATGACTTCGAGGGTACGCAGTGCACGAGCCGACAGCGGCTCGCGAGCGTGGATAAAAGTAGCCTATATGTTAATCCAGGTCCTAATTTGTCTACCTACCAAATTTCATCCAGATTCGTTTATCTGTTGTGGCGAGAAAGAGTAAGAAACATCAGTACGTACAAACTTTCGCGTTTATAATATTAGTAAGGATGGTTCTGTCTGACTCAAACGCTTCGGTGTTTGTTCGTTTGTGCAGAAACGATATGCAGACTGCTATTTTTACCCGACTAACAAAAAAGCAGGGTTATGTTTTTCAGGTGTATGTATATATGTCTGTTTCTTGGGCTGAGCCCGCAGCCTAAACGGCATGATGGATTTCGGAGTGCAAGGTGTCGTTCGATTGGTCTTGATCCCGCGATTGACATAGGCTTTACAATTTTTGTAATTTTTTTCGTATAATTTAGGAATCTAAAAGACGAGATTGAATGGGCACAATTTGAGTTTGCGTGTTACATCCTCGGCTGCATCGGCACTTACCATAAGGTGAGGTGCAGCCAAACGCACTCAAATTTTTAATAAAAAAAAATACCCGACTGATCATAATTGAAAACGATCAACACGTTAAAAAACCGACTTCCATCGCAACACCTTCGAACAATTTTGGTTTAGTATTTTTGGTTTTTGTTATTTTTTTAATAAAGTACTACACCGATTTTGATAACGTTAATATGGGACCACAAGGGAAGCACTAGCTTTCAAACAAAAAGAGAAGCATCAAAATCGGTTCACCCAGTCAAAAGTTATGAGGTAACACACATAAAAAAAACATACAGGTGAATTGAGAACCTCCTCCTTTTTGGAAGTCGCTTGAAAAAAGAAGGGTTATGTTTTTATGCAGTTGGGTTTTTAATTCTTAATTAAACAGTTTTTAGGTAATTGCGTCTGTTTTACATTTATAGGTTATCAATAGCTCCAAGATGCGTCGGCGCGTCTCTGATGTCGACGCCGGCGCAAGGTCGAAGTGATTAGACATCGACTGTTTAGGTTGTATCGTAATGTAAATAATTTATTTGTCTCTATGTCAGTCTTCCACCGTAAAACAATCAAATTTTTTGTTATCTCTATGACATAACTGACTATAGTTAGTTAAAACCTGACCAGATCTAATGAAGATAGTTAAAACGGCAAGTAGCAACAACTTTATATTAAAAATTTAATAAAAACACTACTGAAGCCCTTGGCATCATCTCAACAGCTGGTAAGTGACGAAGATTCCCCATTGCAATGGAGAACTGGCTATCTCATCTTCAAGCCGGAACACATCAATGTTGTTAACACTGATGTTTGGCGGCAAGACTTATATAAGATGGTGGTAGCTAGCCAGGCGGGCTTAGAAAATGCCCTACCACCAACCAAATCGAGTCTTACAAGTTGACCCCACCGGGAATCGAACCCGCGACCTCTTAGTGTGAAGCGAATGGACTAACCATTACGCCACGGAGGCTGTTAAAATTAAAACATTATCCCGCTTCTTTGAGTTTTACCGTCGTCTGGCATACACAAATGAGTATTAAAATATACACTTACCTAGTAGCTAAGAAAAGAGGTGTATCATAATTTAAATTAAAAAAATAATGAAAACATGATGGCATAAAAACATTACCTCTCTTTTTGGGAGGTCGGGTAAACGTAAAATGTCTCCTATGTCACTCACGGAATGAAGACGAATCTATTACAATACCTCGCTCTCTAAAATCTATCAAGCCGTTTAGAAGATATCGTGTAGGTATTAAAGAAACTACATACATTAGACCTGGAAACAATACAATCCAACTCGAACAGAAGTATTGTCACACCTAATGTGTAAGTTTTGTATGTTAGGGCCCCGAAGCGAAGTAATTACTCGTAGTGTCTCAACTGTGCCCGAAATACGGGAATCCTACGTCCCGCCTGTCCATATCTTGTTGAAGGCCTTTGTTGTATCTTTGAACCTTTGCGGGTAAAGTTTGTTCGCTCATTTAACCGCATCTTTGACGGCTCCCGACAAACACTCTGTCAAAGGTGCCGCCCTAAGTTCAATAGGCTATTTTACAGTATAAAAAATAAATTAAAACACTGTTCAATAAATAGCATTTCTTCTATATAAACAGGGTCTACAGTATATTTTTTTACATCAAAAGTGGTAAAATTTTATTCAATTATATCTTTAAGTATAATATATATTTTTTACATAGTAATAGCTTTACACAATCCTTCAATAATATGAATTGAATATTGTCATTTGACCTATCTTAAGGCCTTAACCATTCGCTAACATTGGATTGCCTTGAATCGAAAAATTGTTTTAGCAAACCTTCAGTACTTATGAAGAACTTATCCAACGATACCCCACACGATAGGGTACATCATCGATATAAATATCACCTCATAAAAAAAGTTTTAAAATATTTAATTGTACCACTTTCTCGGCGTGATTAATATGTATTCCCATGCCAAATTACAGCTTTCTAGTACTAATAGTCTCTGAGCTAAGCCGCGGACAGACAGACATAAATGGCGAAACCATAAGGGTTTCTTGTTGACTACGTATTAACCCTAAAAAGAACATTATTTTACAGTTTGTCTCGTTGATGTCTTTTATATTAAAATTAATATTATTGTAGTTCTCGTTGATGTTTTCGGGGTACTTTAATGGAGCCTTAGCCTTGGGGAAATGTGACTGTGATACCTATATTCGTTATATTTTTAATGGAGTTTATACTCCTTAAAATTCGATTAGGAATTATGAGGAATTTAGTAACAATAACCAAAAAATTAAGAAGTCAAAAATCGAGCCCCCTTTTTTTGTATTCTTGTATTATAAAAACGGTAATACATACAAATACGTGAAACTTGGTATGTTTATAGCACTAACCATAAAGTAAAACAACAAATAATGAAAACCAGCCAAGTGTGAGTCGTACTCGCGCTAAGAGCTCCGAACTGCTTGAAAACAAAAGCATTTTATTTTAAACTGTTGCTCGCGTTGATATCTTTTGATTGAAATGAATAGATATCGTTGTTGTACTTATCTGGACATGTGTAGTGGTACAGAACCCTAGGTGAGCGAGTCCAACTAGCCTTAGTCGGTTTTTAATAATGACGATATTTCCGCGCACGTTTAAGAAAAAAAAAATACTTGTCACCTCAAATACACTCGATAATTCGGTCACTTTTATCTTACTAGTTTAGAGCCTGTTTTTTTTTTATTATTTATTCACTATTGGTAAACCCTTGACAACATCTCACCTGTTGGTAAGTGACGATGTTGCCGAAGATGAAAGCGGGCTTACCAAGAATCCCCAACGCAATGGGGAACTGGCTATCTTATATTCATGCCGGAACACATCAATGATATCAACATTGATATTTGGCGGCAAGACTTAGATAAGATGGTAGTAGCTAGCCAGGCGGGCTTAGAAAATGCCCTACCACCAACCAAACCGAGTCTTACAATTGACCCCGCCGGGAATCGAACCCGCGACCTCCTGTGTAGAGCCAGTGAACTATGCCTCTGAGCTACGGAGGTGGTTAAAATCCTGTTTCTAATTTCGCCCGCACTGAGCGATTCTGGTTCAAGTATAGCCTTCACTGGCGCCGACAGCACAGCAGGCGAAACGTAAATATTGTGAGTTGGTAGCGTAAAACACTATGTTTACCCACAGTCACTTGCCTAGATAAAAAACGGTTGCACCGTGCACAACCACTCACGAGATTTATAGCTTTACCTTTTATCGTAGGTTATTTAAGAGTTATACATATATGTCACCGTAAGATTGTGAATTCCGTTAGAGTATAAACTCACGGAATTTATTTCGCGAGATTGTGAACTGACGAAAGATTGTGAACTGTAACATATTGTTTACAATTTCACTAGTATAACATTTTAAACTCACTAGTGACATTACAATAACACTAAGCGAAGTGAAAAACACTGAAATATAAATGAGCTCGCCAAGCGAGCGATGTTAGGTTCGGTCAGGTTTGATTGATTTAACAGTCAAATCTGAGGCGACTGCTGTGGAAGGTGGAGACCATGACCGCAGATATAAAATTTGTCAATATTCTCCGAGAGCTTCTCCACAATCGTCGCTTCCAGGTTCACCTTCTCAAAGACGTAAGTCGTTGGAGGGCACAAAAAAATGGTCTTCCCCAGGGCAGCGTACTGGACCCAATACTGTTCAATATTTATACCAACGACCAACCATCTAGCCTAAATACCTCCCGCTTTCTTTACGCGGACGATCTTGCGCTTACGTCCCAATCCACCAGCTTTGACGAAGTTGAGAATAATCTCACCGCAGCTCTCAACAGTTTAGGCCAGTACTACGGCGAGAACTCGCTCAAGCCTAACCCAACCAAGACTGAGTCGTGCGTTTTCCATCTACGCAATGCACGCACAAGCGGGACGAAAGCTCAAGATCTCCTGGCGTGGAGTGACCATCACTCATAACCCTTCCCCCAAATACCTCGGCGTTCTACTGGACAGGTCCCTCACTTTCAAAAAGAATTGTGAGGGCCTAAAACGAAAGGTGCACTGCCGCAACAACCTACTACAGCATCTGGTAAGTACTGAGTGGGGAGCTACGCCGCAAGTGCTGCGACCTTCAGGACTGGCGCTAGCATTTTCTGCCGGCGAATTCGCATGCCCCGTATGGGGCCGCTCTACTCACGCCAAGCTTGTGGATACAGCCTTAAACGAAACCTGCCGGATAATTACTGGATGTTTGAAGCCGACCCCGGTGATGTTGCTGTATCCACTGGCGGGCATAGCGCCGCCAGTTGTTCGCAGAACCATTGCAAGCTCGCGAGAGAGGGCTACGTTGGATGAGGACAAGCGGCATCCCCTACATGGGCACGAGCTACCGCCGCAAAGGCTAAAAAGTCGGAAAAGCTTTTTAAAACATGTCGACCCCCTCACAACTCAGCCCTCTCAAGCGAGATGCAACATGTGGCGTGCTCGAACACCGCTTCCTGATCCCTTTGTCCCGCTTTCTGAGAGTCTACCGGCTGGACATGTATTACCATGGCCGATCTGGAAGTCTTTAAATCGACTTCGGACTCAGGTCGGCCGGAGCAAGGAGAACATGTTCAGGTGGGGACTCTCGGAAAACCCAAATTTGGACTGTGTGTGTGGAGCGGTGCAGTCCATGGCTCATTTAGTTTCCTGTCCTGCCTGCCCTGTCACCTGTTCGCAGCAGGACTTAATGGACGCCACAAATAGTGCAGTCGAAGTGGCTAAGTTCTGGGCCGGAATGATTTAATTTGTCATCGACACGCAAAGAAGAAGATAGTCAAAGAGCCTCGCGAAGCGAGGTTCCCCTCCTGGGTAGCCGAATGCTTCGCAGCAGAAGAAATCATCGGGAAATTGTAATCCGATTCACAATTTACTGTTACATTACAATCTGACTAGTGAGATTGTAATATCGCGGTTTTCGCAATATCCCGGTGACATTATATGTAAGTCTTTGTCAACGCTCTTTATACATATACCTATACCTAGAAAACAAACAGACGCAAAGCCTATAGGCAGGTAAGATACCTAGAAGTTCAGGATGATTCTGACGAGGTTAAATGATTCTGATTCTGATTCAGGATGCTAAAGGATCATACTATACTTTTTCTGATAGTCATGCAATAAAAAATATACAAGTCATTTGTTAATAACTGTAACTGTTACAGTTATTAACTAATTAATGTTTATACGATTACTAAAAAGTTAGGTATGATTTAATTATTGAAGGGGACTTTTACGTATGCTTAGCCGGCCGTTCTTCGAGGATGTCATTTCTTTTACCTTATTATATTCTCTCTTCGTTAAATTGCTGTTGTCGCTACTACTAGTACTTGCGTGTTGCTGCTGTGATCTTTCCAATTTGCTGTTTTTTAACTTCTTATATAGGGTGACTTTTAATTAGTTCTTGATAGCAAAGGATATGAATTTACTCGTGGTTTGAAACAACTTTCCCAAAGAAACTGTACTTATGTCAAATATGAAAAAAAATTGTTGGTCCTTCATACATTTTTGCCGATTTGATAACTTATTATTATGTATCGAGGACCCAATTTTTTTTCTGATATGACATATAGTTTCTTAGGGAAAGTTGTTTGTAACCACTAGTACATTCATATCCTTTACTATCAAGAACTAATTAAAAGTCACCCTATATGTTTCTATATACATAGAAGACTTTTAAGTGGCTTTCTGTTTTTTTTTATGTAATTAGTTGTTAGTCTTCAAATAACATTAAAATAAATAAATAAAGCGTCGGTGGCTCAACCGGTAACGACTCAGTCCATCTAACCAGAGGTACCGGGTTCAAATGCGGCCAATGTACCAATGAGTTTTTCAAAAACTTACGTACATACTTACCGATTGCTTTAACGGTGAAGGAAAAACATCGTGAGGAAACCTGCACACGCCTGCGAAGAAACTCGAAGGTTGTGTGTGAAGTCGACCAACCCGCACTGGGCCCGCGTGGTCGACTATGGCCTAATCGCCCTGATTCAGGGTAGGCTCGAGCCCCTCGGTGGGGACGTATGTAAGCTGATATAATAATAATAAAAATAAATAAAATGAAACTCAACAACTTGCTGAATCGCAAAACTATTCGATTAGCTGATTACATAACATCCAACATAAAATAGTCAATTTTTTTATTAGTTTCGCTAGGAGTTTCACTAGGAGCTTATGTTTTGAGTTTCCCTACACGGTCGAATCAGAAATGAGGTGATTCGTAGGAGAAACAAGATAACAGACATAGATTAAATGAGCATATTTTTCCTAAATTGATTTATTTAATTCCAAGGTCCATACAATTAAAGCACTATTTTACAGAAAACAAACTACTGCATAACCAACAATTTGGTTTCACTAAAAGTCGATCAACAAGCGACGCAGGAGAGGAGTAGCACTTAAGTTTAGCGTTTAGTTTTATTAAATAAACTAGCTGTCCCGGCGAACTACGTACCGCCTTACATTACTGCCCTACCCTACCCTACCCTACACTACACTACACTACCCTACCCTACACTACACTACTCTACCCTACACTACACTACCCTACCCTACACTACTCTACCCTACACTACCCTACCCTACACTACCCTACTCTGCCCTACCCTACCCTACCCTACATAAAAACATTCTCCTGACAATAATGAACTCGACAAAAAGCGAGATTAGATTATTAGAGATAGCCTATTTAAGAATTAGCGAAATCGGTCCAGCCGTTCTCGAGTTATGCGCTTACCAACACATTTTGCGATTCATTTTTATATATTAGATGAATTTCAAACATGAGGGCCATTTTTGTGGGTTATTTAGATTTTCTAAAAATAAGGTTTTTCAAAATATACTGTGTGATATGATATCAAATAAAAAGGCTTGTTGTAGGCGAAAGGGAATAGGCGAAAATTACATTTCCCCCACCTTATCTCTGAAACTACTGGACCTAAAACTTGAAATAAACCACAGTATTACAGGAAAATCTATGAGATAATCTAAAGCATTTTTCCTACAGGAAAAATGAAATTTCATAGCCACAATAAGTAGACCCCTATTTACATAGAGCGAAGAATGTACTAAGTGGTCTTGTTCTTTTGGTTTTTAAAGTTTTGGTGCGGAACCCTTTTTGTGTGACCAATTTTTTTTAAATTTTTTGACTCATGTTTATGTTTCTACACCAATTTTTTTTTTAAATTAACTAAGCTAGCGTCTACCTTAATAGAAGTGAAAACTTATAAATAGTACTTATAAATACTGTCATACTTTATATGTTTTCCAATTAAAGTAAAATAAAAACTAATACTTAATAGCTCATAGAATCGCTAAACTTAAGTGGCAGTGGCCGGGGCACATAGCTCGTAGAACAGATGGCCGTTGGGGCAGTAACTCGAGTGGCGACCGCGCACCGGAAGGAAGATGTAGCGCAGGCTGGCCTCCCACTCGGTGGACCGACGACCTGGTGAAGTTCGCGGGAAGCCACTGGATGCGGGCAGCGCAGAACCGGTCGTCGTGGACTTTGTACAGCAGGTGACGAGCCACTCTCAAAAATATGGTCTGTTTTACCCAACATCCTGTCACATGTCACATACCTAGTCGCTGTTAAGGTGAGATGTTAAGGTGTGGAGGCCTTGGTCACAATCACAAAGGAGACAGCCAAAGACATTCGATTTTAGGAAAGCACTAGATTTTACCTGCGGCTTCACCCGCGTGGATCTGAGTTTTATCCAGATCCCTCAGGAACTCTATCGGGATATTCTGATTAACACTCTATGTCACTTCCCACTCCCTCAACCACTTCAATCCGTTACGACGCCGACGTGCGCGACCGTGCAAATAAATTTTCCCCAGATCCCTCGGGATTCGGGAACTATATCAGGATATGCTAATTAGTAAATAATGTCTTTTCCCACCTCCTCAACCATCTCTGTACAACAATCTATTGTTCCGTTGCGATGTTAAAGAAATTAACAAAAAAAAAAAATTTTAGTTCCTTCAGGAACTGCATCGGACTACGCTATTTTCACGGGATAAAAAGTAGCCAAGTCCTTCCCAGTGACACGCTAATTTCATCAAGATTGGTCGAGGTGTTGAAGAGTGAAAAGGTAACAAACAAAGTGTTTTCACTTTTATAATATTAAGTAAGGACTTTCTAAGCCCGCCTGGTTACCTACCTCCCACCATCTTATCTAATTCTTACCGCCCATTGATGTGTTCCAGCTTAAAGATAAGATAGCCATTTCCCCATTGCATTGGGGAATCTTGGTGAGCCCGCTTTCATCTTCGGCATTATCGTCACATACTATCAGGTAAACGGCGAGAAGGATGGCGACAGCATCAGAAATAAATTATGAACTCTTGATCACTAAATTGCCCTTCGACTTAAACTTCGGAATACCCTAGGTACTCGTTTTGTTTTCCATCATGTCTTCGATTTTTAATTCACCAAAATCACAAAATGAGTACATAAATGACGCTGAAAAACTATGACGTCACGCCTAGGTATTTCTAACATTTTTAGAACAAAATGTCGTTTTTGTCAGATGATAAAAAGTAAATCAGATGACTAGCATTCGTCATCCCTACGAGTATTACGGATAAAAATGACGAAATTTTTTTACACTGTGGAAATCTTTTTATAGCCTTAGTTCCAGAGATATGCTATATATAAGGGGAGGCTTAGTTCATTACGAATTTGCATAATGCAGCAGTCGAGGGCAAAAATATAAAAAAAAAACAAAAATGTTATTTTTATTTTTGATGCTTTGTACGTACGTACCTATCTATATTTTTGACCTCGAATGTGCAATGTTTGGAATCCTTTGTATACTTACAGCGAAAAACCTAATTTTTTAGGTACAACTTTTTATAGTACAGTTTGCAAGCCATGACTTCTAATTCAAAAAGCCTATTTGAGAATAAAAATTGTTTGCAGTGCCCTTTACGCCCAAACATTGTTAGGGTTCCCACGGGTGACCAATGGGACCCTATTACTAAGCCTCCGCTGTCTGGCCGTGTGTCCGTCTGTCCGTCTGTCAGCGGGTTGTATTTCATGAACTGTATAATAGGCAGACAGTTATTTTTTTTCACAGAATGTGTATTTCTGTTGCCGCTATACAAATACTAAAAATTAGAAAAAGTGAAAAAAATAGGGGGAACTACATGCAAAAAACCTGTTTTTGTAGGTTTTAAATAGTATTTTTGATTTAGCTCTATCGTACAAATGGTAATACATAAAAGAGTGATACTTGGTGTGAGTGATTGATTATTGTACTAATACTGAAAAAAAAATATTAAAAAAAATAAACAAGAAATAAAAATCGGCCGAGTGTGAGTCGTCTCGCGCTAAGGAGTCCGAACTGAATGTCAAGCATATTTTTGTCGCTTTTGTTTGTAGGTATCATTGTAATTATACTGCGTAGTTGTGAGGAGAGGTGTAATAGTACGGAAACCTCACAATGCTAGTCCGACTCGCACTTGGCCTGTTTTTTTATTAGTACAGTTCACCGTCATATATTATAAAATGACGTATGATGATATGTCATATATGATTGTATACAGGGTGTAACAAAATTGGTGTAGGTCCCGAATCAAGGTCTCATAAAATTTTATTGTTTTGAATCAAATCGTAGAAAATACTGTAATTGTACCAATGACTTATACAGAGTGTAACAAAATTGGTGTAGGTCCCGTTAACTGGGGCTTCTACTCATCCTACTGAACAACTTTTGTTCTACGACTTTACTGAAAACGTAAAATTTTTTTTTACTCTTCATACAAATCGATCAGCTGATCGACCGATTCTGTGCATTTTAGTATGGAGGGTTCATTTTTTTTTTGAGGATTGACTGTTGGAGAAAATTATTCAGTATGACGAGTAGAACCCCCAGTTAACGGGACCTACACCAATTTTGTTACACCCTGTATAAGTCATTGGTACAATTACAGTATTTTCTACGATTTGATTCAAAACAATAAAATTTTATGAGACCTTGATTAAAGTTCTGAAAGCAAAACCAGAGTAAAAAATATTACTATAGCAAAACCGTCTTGGAGATACAAAAGTCAAAAAAGGTTTCCCGTACCGGGAATCGAACCCGAGCCTCCTGGGTGAAAGCCAGGTATCCTAGCCACTAGACCATACGGGATGTGATAGACACTTTGAAATTGTCGTATTGTACCAAAATATAGTACATTTTGTTCCGGTACTATAATATAGTCTCGATTAATTCGAACGTTCATCATTTCAAATAAAATTAAAGTAAGAGGTTTCTATTTATAATTTACTCTTCAAGAAAACAGAAATAATGTACGAAATTAATTGAAACTAAGAATTATTGTATTATCACTACAATGATGTTATGAAGCGCCCTCTATGGTGAATCAGCTATATTACATGTACTGAACACCGTAATGTCTGTGGTAATGTTACGTTGATGTTGTTTATCTAGTACTGCTACTCTCCGATAGATGGCGCTGGTTAAAAAGTATGTAAACGTTAAACTAGATGGCGTAACCTAACCGAAAAATCTTTCGGTTTTTTTTTTCAATATTGTAAAGTATGGAAGTTAGTGATTTGCTTGGTACCTACATTAGATGTGAGAGATCCATGTTACGTAGTTTATAAAGATGATGCTATACTGTGATGACTGATGCATAATTTTTGACCACATTTTGCTGCACTAAAGCTAAACGTAATACTTTCGTACGTAATACTAAATTAGTAGGTACGTACACCTATTTATATATATGTACATATGTATGATAAATAATAATACTTATACGTCACTTTTTCACAAATATTGTACAACCATCGCACGCTGTGCATAGGTACTTCCTCGTTTACCGTTTGGCATAAATCAACAATATGAAAAACAGCTTTTACCCACTATGGCAGCAAACAATACCTAATAAAAAGAATCGCAAACTAAAATTTCGTAGGTACTTACAGCACAGATTACTAAATAGTTACTTCTTACAGTTGTATGGGGGCCTGCCTTCAACAAATTTTTCCGTCATAACCATTATCTACTGCCACTCTCATCAAATTCGTTAGAGCCTTTTTTGAGATTTTTACAACTATATTTTTTTTGTTGTATGGCAGTTAACTTGTCAGTACCTGCTCAGAATCCATCGACGAATTATCTTAAAATAAAACTAATACAACACAATACAATTCTTTACTGATAAAATAATATTAACCTTAAAAAAAGAAGAATAATAATAACTGAAAACGCTAAACACGTCCATCGCAACAACTTCGTACAATTTGCATTATTATTTTTGGTTTTTGTTAATTTTATAATAAAGTACTACACCGATTTTGACAACATTTATATGGGACCACACGGGAAGCACTAGCTTTCAAATAAAAAAAGGATAATCAAAATTGGTTCACCCAGTCAAAAGTTCTGAGGTAACACACATAAATAATAATTTAAAAAAACATACAGTCGAATTGAGAACCTCCTCTTTTTTGGAAGTCGGTTGAAAAGGGAACCCAACCTTAATGCGGATGAAGTCGCGGCCTTAACTAAAAAACGTTATAATAAAAATAAATAGGTACTACTATTAAATATTCATTAAAGACGAATCTAGCGACACCTCTCACTCAAAAATCCATCAAGCTGTTTAGGCCACAAGCTCAGCCGAAGAAACAGACATACATACACCCGAAAAATATTATCTTCCTTTTTGGGCAGTTGGGTAGAAATGATGTCCACACGGGCGAAGGCGCTGGCAAAAGTGAGTTATCAATAATTATTTATTCGTGCTCCGCATAGTATAATAATATACTGTGGCATAGAGCTCGAAACTATCAATGACCCAATAAGAGTGCAATACGTTAGTACTAATATATACAGGGTGTAACAAAATTGGTGTAGGTCCCGTCAAGAGGAAACGGGGTCTAAAGAATAGGTATTTGAATAAAATGATGCTGTCTCCCTCCCCCAAACCTCTCCGTATACAGCAAGAAAGGGAGAACTACTGCGCAGACCGATAATAGGCACTGACATTGACCAAAACAGCATTTCGTAGTCCCCTATTTTCTACTCCAAAACTTGAGCACGCTTTACCTATGCCTTTATGTTTTCATATAATTGTTAATATGCTTGTAATTTTTTTGGTAGGTTGTTGAAAATGACGTTTCAATTGGGCAATTTTCTCAGTTTTTGAAGGCTCCTACTTCCTATTATAATTAGAATATGGGAAAAACAAAACATAGGGGCATGGCCATGGATGACATAGGTTTGATGGAAAAAACATTTATATTCTATTGTCATTATACAGGGAGGAAACAGGGGACTACGTTTGTATGGAAAAAACTGCGCCTGCGTTTCCTCTTAACTGGGGCTTCTACTCATCAAACTGAATAACTTTTGTTCTACAACTTTTCTGATAACGTAATTTTTTTTTTTTACTCTTCATGCAAATCGATTAGCCAATAGAAAAATGTTGTGCATTTTTGTATGGAGGGTCATTTTTTTTTTTGAGAATTGACTGTGGGTTCCTTGGGGAAAGTTGTTCAGTATGATGAGTAGAAGCCCCAGTTAACGTGTCCTACACCAATTTTGTTACAACCTGTATACTTTGGCAATACGAAGGCAAGGTTAACGTACACATGTTAAGAACTACAAGTTAACACTTTTCATGCCGATAGTGCGGTAGTTGTTACTCATTAGAGGTGTTAAGCGGCGCCCGACCGACGCTCTGTTAACGATAAAAAGACGATTATGATAATAACATTGCTCGTTCTTCGGCTGTTCGCTTTATGCATTGTTTTTATTTGATTCAAGTTTGAGTTTGAGAGCGTCGGTGGCGTAACGGCTAGGGCCGCCGCCTCCTGTCCGGGAGATCGTGGTTCGAGTCCTGCCACGTACCAATGTGATTACGAATTTAGATTTCATATGTACGTTTATCCGACGCTCTTACAGTGAAGGAAAACATCGTGAGGAAACCTGCACACGCCTGCGGAGAAACTCGCAAGTTGTGTGTGAAGTCGATCAACCCGCACTGGGCCCGCGTGGTTGACCAAGGCCCGATCGCCCTAATTCAGGGTAGGTTCGAGCCCCTCGGTGGGGACGTATATGAGCTGATATGATGATTCAAGTTTGCTTTTGTACGAGTAAGTAGGGAAAATAGATATCCATTAATATATATTTTTTTAATTACAAAATTTGATTACCTTACCTGATGGTAAGTGACGATGTAGTCGAAGATGATACACGCAAACTCAAATAATGCCACTCACTTTCGCATTGAAGATACCCTAAATGTAGGTGTCGGGAAACGCAGACAAAAGCAAGGAGTTCCATTCCGTCGCTGTCCGCATATTAAATGAGGAAGCGTTACGTATCGTGCGTATAGGCTGAATATCAAAAACATGGGGGTGGAAGATAAGATAGCCAGATCCCCATTGCGTTAAGGAATCTTGGTAAGTCCGCTTCCATCTTCGGCATCATCGTCACCTACCATCAGGTCAGATAATGCCAAGGGCTTATCAAAAGGGGATCGGACTGCTGGTCATTTGAGTTACTTTTTATGATCTGTCGAAAACGAAATTTTGTTCTAAAAAAATACGTCATACATTTTAAGCGTCATTGGCGAACTTATTTTGTGAATTTAATCAATTAAAACTTGAAGAAGTGATGGAAAACAAAACAAGTAAGTTTTTTTGAACATTCAATTGGAGCAATTTAGGAAATCATATTTCAGATTTTATTTTTGATGCAGTCCGATCCCTTGAAATGTGAATAATAAAAAAAAACCTCCTCCTGTGTCTCGTTGACCGATGTTGATTATTTGTGGGTTTAGTGCTTTTCCTTTCGAGGGATGAAGGAGTGAAGAAGCTATTGTGATGGCAGAAAAATTCGACGTTGAGGTTTTGATGGGGTTAGATTTATACTACTAAAGTCTATAAAACTAAAAAATAAAAAACCGCCCGAGTGCTAGTTGAACTCGTACACGAAGGGTTCCGTGGTATTGTACAAGAATATATTGTATTATTATTCTATTATTGTATTGTTATTTTTTTGGGTTCCGTAGTCAATAAGGAGCCCTTATAGTTTCGCCATGTCGATCCGCGACTTAGCTCAGAGACTATTATAGTACTAGAAAGCTGTAATTTGCCACGTGTATACATATTAATCACTAGAACAAAGTGTCATAACAAAATCTTTTTTTTTATGTATCTTTCCTACATATAAAAAGGGATTTATTTTTGTTTCATTGACGTAGCCTATCGTGTCGGGTATAATTGAATAGGTTTTTTTAAAACTACCGAGGTTTTGCTAAACCATTTTTCGATTTTGGGATCTGCTAATTTTTGTCGAGTCAAGTTCCCCCTCCCTCGCCCCCTTCCAGCTAAACCGCTATTTCAAGACATCTGAAAAAAAATTAGAAGGACATATAATAAAAATAATACTTAATTTAAAAGGAAAACTATCACGGCTAAGTAGGTTTCGTAAATAAAACATATATTTTCTGGAAAAATCAATTTTGTTATTTAAAATTAGGGATGCATCGATACGCCTTTTTGCCGATACGATACCGATACCGATACTCTTATAAAAATATCGGCGATACCGATACCGATACCGATACGCTTATTGAATTCAAAAAGGAAGGTAGAATAAATAAAACACAATTAATTAATAGTTTTAGTAATCAAAATTAACATTTATAAGATTTTTATTTAAAAAACAAAGCATTATTAAGTTTTGCGGGCAAAGGCGATTTCGCAAGTCTGTTTGAATAAGACCTGCGGTGGAAAATAGTCTCTCAGATGCGACAGATGCCTCGTTTGCAACGAAATAGATGGGACAACACGCGCGTTTACATTACATTTTTAAAGCGCGTTTTAAAAGTATCGTTGAATCTGCCATAAAAATATCGCCGATACCGATATATCGGCAAACCCGAAGTATCGCCGATATATCGGTATCGGTATCGGTATCGGATGCATCCCTATTTAAAATATTAATTTATTTTTTTCGAGTCCGACTCGCACTTGGCCGGTTTTATTTTTTCTCTGTTACCACAGATGAGATACTAGTTACTTCGTAACTGTTACTTTAAAGATTTCTTGTCACTGTCGTAAAAAGACCTGACAATGTTATACAATGTGTAATGCCTATGCTGTTGGTGTACCTTATTTTTTAGACGTACGACGGAAAATCTATGATCTTTTTACAAATCCAACTGCACATCTTAAGTTGGTCGACAATGGCTCCTAAACTGAGAAAGCCTAAGCATTGTATAAGTATCAAAATAAGACCTGACTAAATTACGGAAATGTATAATACCTATGCTGTTTGTGTGCCTTATTTTTTTGACGTTTCACGGAAAATCTATGACTTTTTTTTTCACTTCGCTTCGTGGCACAAACTAGCACTCATGTTACAATGGCTCTCATTACTTGGCGTGGCATAAGTAACTATTATATTTTGGCAAAGAGTCAAATAATATATCAGTTTTAAAGACTAGAGCTTACGGTATTGTAATCCATACAATACAGTATTCTTTATTGCATCACAACATAAAAAAAGAAATTAACAATATAGAAGAAAGCCTATACAATAGCCTATACAAATTCTACACTTAGTTTTAACTTTATCATCATTTTCAAATTTTGACATCTTTTTTTTTTAATGAACGGCATTGCAACGTACTTATGTAGATATCTAAACATGTCAGCTTTTCCTCAATCGCGTTAACTTTTTCTTTAGAGATATTTTAGAAAACTTTGAACCGGTTTCCACCATTGCATGCAGTTCCCATAGTTAAGTTAAAGGGTTTACGTAATAACGCGATGTTGTCTTCGTTTCTGTGAATCGAAATTGCCTCCCACAATTAGTAGTTAGGCATAGATAGTCTGTGTCTAGAAGATTGTCCGATCAGACTTACTTACTTCCTTACTTAATTATATTATAAATGTGAAAATGTGTTTGTTTGTTTGTTACCTTTTCACGCTTCAAGGCCTTGACCAATCTTAATGAAATTTGGCATGCAGGTAGCCTGTGTTACGAGGAAGGACGTAGGCTACTTTTTATCCCGTGAAAATAGCATAGCCCGATGCAGTTCCTGAGAGAACTGAAAATTTACTCTGTTTTGGTTAATTTCTTTAACATTGCAACGGAAAAATGGATTGTGTGATTTTTTGCACAGAGATGGTTGAGGGGGTCGAAAATTACATGATTTACTAATAAGCATATACTGACATAGTTCCCGATCTTCCTCTCAACTTCTGTTGTTCGCCTCGCCCGATCCCACTTCCGTAACGCTCTCGTCACGCATTCACCAGCTTACTCCCCAAGCCAAGCGTGCGTAAAGAAGTTTTACTTCAAAACTACTACTCAGCTTTCAGAATGTTTATTAAAAATACGTAGGTGCATGTTACACTCTTTCTGATGGTCATAAGACCGATTACATTACATATTTCAGATTGTGAAAAAACTATAAACAAACAATCATTAGTTAATAATGTCAATGTTAATATAAAACATTTGGACACGAAAAATATATGACAGGAGAAGTAACACATGAAAATTATTGAATTTGACGTTAATGCCTTTGACAAGAGTAGGCCAGTTCACACGGACAGCACCCGGTCACGAGTATAACGCGAGAGTCAGCCATCGCTCTCTCGACCTTAACAGTGGGAAAGGAATGACCCGGCTATCAATCAATGTACATTACCGTTTGTGTTTTCCTAATATAAATAAAGGGTTCCGTACCAAAAACTAATTTTCATCTACAGCGCCGTCTATAGATATAAGTAAAAGGGAAATTGCTCTTGTCGTATTACTACGTAAATAAAAATTATGGAAATTTCATTTTTCCTGTTGTGATTTTTTTCAAAATTTTAGGGTTTCTGAGATAAGGGGGGGGGGGATGGTCAATTACGCCTAATTTCTTAAATAACTTCAAAATTCTAAAATAATATATTTGTTTGACATTTTCATAACCAAGCCCTTTCATTTGTTATGTAACATGATATAGTTTGCTAACCTTTTTTTTTGTTTTCTAATTAACCCCCTAAAAGTGGCCCCAACGTTTAAAATTAGTTTATTTACGTTACATGCCCGTCTTTGGGCTAAATCGGATGTGACAGACGGACGGACAGACACACGAATAATCCTATAAGGGTTTAGTTTTTTCCTTTTAAGGTTACGGAATCCTAAAAAATAAAAAAATGGTGTACTATGCCACTGACAACAAGACAGTCATGTATTTCCTGCCCAGTCATATATATCCTCTAACTGGCAGTACCATAAGCACAGATGAGATACTAGACTTCGGCATCATCGTCACTTACCATCAGGTGAGATGATGCCAAGGGCTTACCAATTGTGAATTATAAAAAAGTTACTTCCATACTGACTCGGTGGCTCAGTGGTTAGTGCCCTTGATTACTGATCCGAGGGTTGTGGGTTCGATCCCCACCCAGGGCAAGCATTTGTGTGATGAGCAGATTTGTTTGCTCTGTGTCTGGGGCCTGGGTGTTAAATATATCTATATATGTATGTATTTAAACGTATATAAGTATGTATATCAGTCTCTGGTAACCCATAACACAGGGAATCGTACTTGGGGGCCAGATGACCATGTGTGATTTGTCCCAGAATATTTATTTATTTACTAGCTTTTGCCCGCGGCTTCGCCCACGTGGACATAGCTTTTATGACTCTTTTTGAGGGTGAGTGGTGCGCGAGCCGTAATCAGCTCGCAAGCGTGGACATCGAGTTTTCTCCAGGTACCTCAGGAACTATGTCGGGCTATTCGGATTAGCAGTCTTTGTCACTTCCCACCCCCTCAACAAATTCTATACAAAAAAATATTTTAATCCGTTGCTCCATTGCGACGCCACCGACGTACGCGAGCGTAGATAACAGTTGTCCCCAGATCCCTCGGGAACTATGTCAGGATATACTTATTAGTAAATTATATCATTTTCCACCTCATCTCTGTGCTAAAAATCACACCAATCCATTTTTTCGTTGCGATTTTAAATAACTTAACGAACAAAGAGTATTGTTTTAATTTACTCAGGAACTGCATCGGGCTATGAAAATTTCCAGAGCTAAAAAGTAGACTATTTCATTCCCAGTGATACAGGATACTTGCATGCTAAATTTCATCAAGATTGGTATAGGTGTTGAAGTGTGAATATGTAACAAACAACAAACACATTTACACATTTATAATATTAAGTAAGGATTTCTAAATCTTAAATAACATATAAAGCATCGGTGGCGTAACGGTTAGGGCCACTACCTCCTGTCCGGAAGGCCGTGGTTCGAATCCTGTCACTTACCAATATCTATACGAATATCGATTTCATACTCGTATTGTACGTTTATCCGACGCTCTTACGATGAGAAAAACATCGTGAGGAAACCTGCACACGCCTGCGAAGAAACTCGAAGTTTATGTGTGAAGTCAATCAACCCGCAATGGGCCCGCGTGATCATCTAAGGCCTGATAGCCCTAACTCAGGGCAGGTCGAGTCCCTTGGTGGGGACGTATATAAACTGATATTATGAAATAACACGTATACCTATATTATCAAAAAACTAATTCAAATCATTATATCAATCTAGTAATAAAACTTCCTAAAAATATTAATATGGGTCAAATCCTCGAGTCGCATCAGCTCCAAAGGAGCCCATAACGCACTTCTCGTTGCCGCGCTGGATGGCAATAGACAACCTTAGCAGCAGGTAGGACCCGGAGCGGGCGTCACGTCTCCTATCTCGAAGGCGGCGGCCAATCTCCTTAATGAAGGCAAAGGCCTCTAAGGGTTAAGCAGCCGGTTGTCTCACAGACCAGCGGCATAAAGCAGTAATTTGCCTCCAAGACCGAGTACTTCCTCCATGACACCTGTTTAAACCCTCCGGCCGTTTGCCATCAGATCGACCAAAGCCCGGCGGCTGCATCAAAGATGGAATATTCCATCTGGCCGAGACCAGTACCCTCCGAGTGAGGTCATTAAGGAATTGGTGACGTGGGAATCTTTACAAACAACGACCGCAACTCAGTGCGTGATGGCCAATTGCGTCCACCGTGGACCCGCAAATACATTGATTGAGTGAACCTATCACAGATATTGATATTGCAGGCGGAGAGCAACTGCCACACGCAAATAGCCGCCGTCAGAAGAGTTCCCATATCTGTGTCTCCTGTTAAAAGATGCTAAACTCGATTTATGTGCTTTTAATTTTTTTACACGATAGGAATCTGTAAAAAATACCTAACGGTTCGTCTATAAAACACATCGCTACGTGCCATAGTTCCAGTAGCGTATGCTGAAAAATACATAAAAAAAATCCAATCAAAAGTATGAAATAATATTTTAATGTTTTAATACAACTTGAGCGCGTTTTATTATCCCTGCAGTGCCATCTATTGACATTCTGCTGCTATGATTATAATGTGTAGCTAATATGGGAAAAAAATACTCTATTGTTATTATTGTAAGAATCGATAGATCGAACTTCCCACGGGACCTCTTTAGTTTTCCGGGATAAAGAATACCCGACTATACAATGATAGTCAAAACACCCCATCCCAATGTAAAGGTTTCATATTGTTTCGTTGTGCCATTCTAAAGATACAATTTTTTGGATTCCTGCAGGAACCCTTGATTTTTTTGGGATTCACAATGTCCCAGTTTTAGTTCGCGATATAGGGTATCAAAGTGTATAAATAGATTGTAATAGGTCAAGCCACATTTGCTTGGAGAGACATTCTATAAATGAATACTTTTGATTTTCCCACGGGAACTCTTCAATTTTCCGGGATAAAAAGTATCCTATATGTTACCCCGGGCTATAAGGAACCACCATACAAAATTTCATCAAAATCGGCCTGGTAGTTTTTGCGTGATGCGCGAACATACAGACAGACAGACAGACAGACAGACAGACAAAAATTCCAAAAGTTGTTGTTTTGGCCTCTTTATCGTTAGTAATGTCCACCACAGTTATTATTTTCCAAAAATATTTCATGTACAGACACGGCCCCGTTACAGTTTTATTATCTAGAATAAGGTACGAAAGTCAGCCACCGTAACCACAGATGAGACACTAGTTACTTCGTCCGTAACGTTGCGTGTGCATAATATCAATTGCTAGGAACTTATTAAAACGAAAGAAATATTCACTTCCTACGCCTCATCGGTAAAGACCGCATTATGAACATAAAGTAATTATATTCTATTGCTATTAGATTATGTTTATTGGTTTTTTGTATAATCTTGTAGACCTATGCTCATAAAAAAAAATAGCTTAGTTTAATTCTCTAATGTTTGTGATATCTAAAATTAACAGTTTTAACTGTACTCAAATAGGCTATTTTAGCGTATCCTTACTAATATTATAAATGTGAAAATGTGTTTGTTTGTTTGTTACCTTTTCACGCTTCAACAACACAACCAATCTTAATGAAATTTGGCATGCAAGTAGCCTGTGTCACTGGGAAGGATATAGGCTACTTTTTATCCCGTGGAAATAGCACAGTCCGATGCAGTTCCCGAGGAAAGCGAAAAAAATACTCTTTTTTTGGTTAATTATTTAACATAGGAACGGAACAATTGATTGTTGCAATTTGTTGCACAGAGATGGTTAAGGGGGTGGAAAATGACATAATTTACTAATTTGCATATCACGTCATAGTTCCCGAGGGATCTGGGGAAAACTCATTTCAACGCTCGCGACGTCGACGTCGCAACGGAGCAATGGATTTAAGTGTTTTTTTGTATAGAATTGGTTGAGGGGGTGGCAAGTGAGATAGACTGCTAATCAGAATAGCCCAATGTAGTTCCTGAGGAATCTGGAGATAACTCATGTCCACGCTCGCGCACCACTCACCCTCAAAGACAGTCATAAACCGATGTCCACGCGGGCGAAGCCGCGGACAAAAGGTAGTAAAAAATAAATTAAAAACACTCTTCAATGAATATCATTTCTTCTAGAATATCAAAAACACTTGCTCATTTCAAATATTAAATAAAAACAGCAAATTAGTTCGTTAAAGACTATGGCACTTGTGACGTCACACTTGTATGTCAGTACGCGAATAATTGCAAAACAAACTGTTTTCGTTTTTGACAGTTGATAAAAAGTTACTCAAATGACTAGTAGTAGAATACCGCATTCAACCATTCTACAATTATCTATCTATAATTGTAGAATTCTATTCCCAAACGGACAAAAATGCTTATATATAAGCATTCTTGTCCGTTTGGGAAACTAGTATCTCATCTGTGCTTTGGAGCAAAGGGCAATGGTGCGTGCTATGCTCGGAGTTTCTCTGCGTGATCGAATTAGAAACAAGGAGATTCGCAGGAGAACCAAAGTAACCGACATAGCTCACAGAATCGCCAAACTGAAGTGGCAGTGGGCAGGGCACATAGCTCGTAGAACAGATGGCCGTTGGGGCAGTAAAGTTCTCGAGTGGCGGCCGCGCACCGGAAAACGTAGTGTAGGCAGACCTCCCACGCGGTAGACTGACGACCTGGTGAAGACCGCGAGAAACCGATGGATGCGGGCAGCGCAGGACCGGTCGTCGTGGAAATCCTTGGTGGAGGCCTTTGTCCAGCAGTGGAAGTTTTTCGGCTGATATGATGATGATGATGAAGTATTATTACACGTACTCTGTATATACTCGTATTGCCTACTTTCTTGACTAATTCCCCAATAAGATTTAATTCGTTTTTTTAAGCTGGGAAAGTTTAATATCTTACCTACAACATAATAATAATACATTCACATCACTGTTATAAAGGTCAGGCCATTTACCTATAAAATGGATAAAACCCTTAAGAGGATTATGAAGCTGCGACTTTTCATACAAATGGCGTTAACGATTTTCACCTCTTAAATGTTAACTGATTTGGACCAATTTTTCATAGGCTATCAGTCAGAACAAAAGCTAGACTTATAGGTACGTCTCGTTTTTTAAATTACTGATTATAAATAAATAAAAATTGGCCATAATTAGTTTTGTATGAAAACACGTGAACGATAATTAAAATAAAACTTATCTTTAAAACAAAAACTTATAACCGATTTGGGCCAATTTTTGACTGGTTGTCAGTCAGAATAAAAGCTATGTTCTGACTGACAACCTATCAAAAATCGGTCCATATCGGTTAACATTTAAGAGGTGAAAATCGTTAACGCCGTTTGTATGAAAAGTCGCAGCTTCACAATCCTCTTAACGACAGACACTTAAGGTTATGACATATCTGTTTGCAGAGATTTATTAATTTTAATGCGTACATCTATTGCCAGCTTTATTACTACGTTATCAACTAAATTCATACATAAAATAGAGAATGAGAGCAATAATAATAACTTATTTTAATTTATTTTTCATGATCTGAGAATGTTGGGGTGTGCTGTGTTTAAGTAGTTCTACAATCATTCCAACATTAATGTAATAACAAGTCAATAATTTTTATCTACACACATAAGTCCTCTAAAATGCGTTCCGAATCCGTAAGCAATGACCAGCATTATGACAACCAATTTTACTATTTATTTATTTATACTATGACAGCTACTCCAAATTTAAAATCATAACGCTACAAAAATCGATACTGTAATAACATTAAAGTACAGATTTTACCTACGACCACAGACAAGAAAGTTCTCCTAGTAAAATTGGTTGACATAATGCTGGTCATTTCCCTACGGCTTCTGAACCCATCTTAGAGCACTTATAAATGTATGCAGATAAAATAATGTATGCAACTGTTGCAATTAGGTCCAGTTTCACTCCTATACGCGGCTGGATCGGCCAAAGTAGTACTAGCGTAGCTCTGCTTGCTATCCAGGCAAGTTCCGGAGATGTTTCCCCGCCAGTAAACAAACCAGCAGTTCCGCTTAATGGATAACTCACGTGCCCCGGTGTTGTTTTCGCCCAGAGCCCACGTGGCCGGCTACGACAACACTTAGTTGCGCGCGGGGAGGAGGCCTGGACGCCACCTGCTTGCCAGGCAACAGACATTGCCCAACCCCTGCAACTAACCACATTCTTGGAACAATGGACTGTTTTGATTTTTTGCACAGAGATGGTTGAAGGGGTGGAAAATGACATAATTTACTAATTAGCATATTCTAACGTAGTTCCCGAGGGTTCGGGGAAAACTCTTTTCCCCGCTCGCGCATGTCGGCTTGCTACGGAGCAACGGGCTGAAGTGCTTTTTTATATAGAATTGGTTGAGGGGGAGGGACGAGGGGAAGTGACATAGACTGCTTATCGAAATAGCCCGATATAGTCCCTGAGGCACCACTCACCCTCAAAGACAGTCACAAAAACTGGATCTCCGAGGCAGACCAATAATTGCAGCAATGCAGAAAGCAGTCCTCCTCGATAATGCCCGGATAGTCCGACGCTTTCTTTCCCCGTCGCACTGCACTTCAACCGACTGTGCTTCCACTGGAGGTGCTCCTGTCACTTTGCCTCGTGCCAAGTGAGCAGAGTAGCTTAAGGGTTAACTGGAGGGACGAAATCCCATACAAACGTACTTTCGTTTTAATTTCGAAACCATAAAACTCATCGAATTTAAATTTTTTACAAGCATTAAGATGATAAATATCTAGATCTGTAATTAGTTTTGGTTCGAAAATAATAAACAAAAAAAAAGTTACTTATATTACTCGATTTCGTCGATAAAAAGGGCAAATTTTTTTTTGTTTATTATTTTCGAACCAAAACTAATTACAGATCTAGATATTTATCATCTTAATGCTTGTAAAAAATTTGAATACGATGAGTTTTATGGTTTCGAAATTAAAACGAAAGTACGTTTGTATGGGATTTCGTCCCTCCAGTACCCCCTTAAGTTTATATATTAAAACTAGCTGTCCCGGCGAACTACGTACCGCCTTACATTACATTACACTGCCTTACCCTACCCTAACCTACACTACACTACACTACCCTACCCTACACTACACTACCCTACCCTACACTACCCTACCCTACACTACTCTACCCTACACTACACTACCCTACACTACCCTACCCTACACTACCCTACCCTACCCTACACTACCCTACCCTACACTACACTACCCTACCCTACCCTACCCTACCCTACATAAGAACCTTCTCCTGACAATAACGAACTCGACAAAAAAAGAATTAGCGAAATCGGTCCAGCCGTTTAGGAGGAGTTCAATGACTAACACACGGACAGAAGATTTATATATATATAAAGAATATAATAATATAATCCTACCCGTGAACGGGCTAATTTCAGCCGACCTTGAACGTCACCTAAGGCGGCTGGATCTCCGAGGCAGACCAATAATTACAGCAATGCAGAAAGCAGTCCTCCTCGATAATGCCCGGATAGTTCGACGCTTTCTCTCCCCGTCGCACTGAACTTCAGCCGACTGTGCTTCCGCGCTGGAGGTGCTCCTGCCACTTTGCCTCGTGCCAAGTGAGCAGAGTACTCGTAGCTTAGATTTTATGTACCTGTGTTTTAATGATAAATATAATAGATAGGTAATTTAAATAGAATCTAAGAATAGTACATTATGTCGAGTCCTTTTTAATTTATAGTTTATTTTAATGTCACTACTAAACCTGTAATGGTCCATCAAAGTTATTCAGTCACACTACTAAGTAGGTATTTTATTATCATTGATTCATTATTAGGTACCTTCCCACGGCAATGACTAAAGGTTGCCATGAGGTTACATACTTTGGATGCCATCAAAGGCATAGCGAGCTGCATTTGTATTGAGGCCGCATATGCGGAACAACTGAGGCGTAGGTTTCTATCTTCCTGACATTGTGGCGACCTATCATGTGTCTGACTGAGTCATTTGTTAATACTACCTGTTAGCATCATCTTTTAAAATAAACTAGCTCTCAACTAAACTCTATAAATATACCTTTATAAGATCTGACAGACGATGTCCTGCCCAAACTTTCTTTTATATGTTTGCTATATATTTATTATATTCCTAGAAACCGACCGCAGCGCCACCTACCGGGTCCAACTATGAATCTAAATCATTCAGGGACCCACTCAAACACACACAAAAATTTTATCAAAATTAGTACTTGAGGGGGGGTTCGTTGACATATACACACGTACAGACGAATTCTATATTAAAGACTAGCTTTTTCCCGCGGCTTCGCCCGCGTGGACATCATTTTAATGACTGTTTTTAAGGGTGAGTGGTGCTCGAGCCGCTGCGCGCTGATGGAGTTTTTCCCAGATCCCTCACGAACTATATTGGGCTATTCTAATTAGCAGTCTAAGTCACTTCTCACCCTCTTAACCAAATCTATACAAAATATCACTTCTCCGTTGCGACGCCGACGTACGGGACCGTGGAAATAAGTTTTCCCCAGATCCCTCGGGAACTACTTTAGGATATGCTAATTAGAAAATTATGTCATTTCCCACACCCTCAACCATCTCTGTGCAAAAAATCAAAACAATCCATTGTTCCATTGCAATGTTAAAGAAAATAAACAAAAATTTTTTTTTTTTAAATTTCCCTAAGGAACTGTATCGGACTAGGTATTTTTACGGGATTCAAAGTATCCTATGTCTTTCCCAGTGACACAGGTTACCTGCATGCCAAACTTTGTCAAGATCGAGGTGTTGAAGCGTGAAAAGGTAACAAACAAACACGTTTTCACAATTATAATACATACTAGCTGTCCCGGCGAACTTCGTACCGTCTCACACTACCCAACGCTATACTACAGTACACTTCACTACACTACAGCTACCGCTACCGCTACACTGCCACCACCACTACCACTACACTACACTACTTTTTGTAGATATTGCAGAAATTTCTAGGTCATTTGGGTTACGTTTTCTAAGTTTTAGAAGGGATCCCTAATTTTTTGAAAAAGTAATTTAGCTTATAGCAACCGCGGATAGTGTAGCTTCCCAACGGTGAAAGAATGTTTCAAATCGGTCTAGTAGTTTTGGAGCCTATTCAAGACAAACAAACAAACAATCAAATCTTTCCTCTTTAAAATATTAGTGTTGATTAGTAAAAATAAGTGATACAAGGGTGATACAGCCGGCATACCTTGGATAATCTTGAATGAGTGTGTTATGTAAGAGTTACCTAAGTAAGTTAATATGTTCATGATAAAATACTAGTGAGATTTACGTGATTTAGATGAGATTATGTCAAGCGTTTACCTATCGTGAATAGAAAAGAAGTTTAAAAAAATACGTGCACCAATGATATTATACAATTTATTTTATTATTCTCGGCATACAAAATACATCTATAAGTACTGCATTGCTCGTTGGTGTATTTTCTATTTAATACTAGCCGTCCGCCCGTGACTACGCCCGCGTTGCTTTCAATTTTCCCGTGGAAATAAGACGTTTTCCCGTGTTAAAAAGTAGCCTATGTCCTATTCCAGGACCTAACCTATATGTGTGCCAAGTTTCATCCCGATCCGTTCAGTATTTGAAGCGTGAAAGAATAACAAACACCCATACCTACATCCATACATACAAACTTTCACATTTATAATATAAGTAGGATAGGATTAGTAGGATTTACCAAAAATATTGAAAACATATGTCTATACTTTGAGAACCAGATGTTGTTTTTTTTTATATGTAACCCAACAGATTTAATTATTTTTTTTTAGTTAAAATTCTTCCTCTGATTAAAAACATTATTATATCAACTCATATACGTCCCCACCGAGGGGCTCGAGCCTACCCTGATTCAGGGCGATTAGGCCTTAGTCGACCACGCGGGCCCAGTGCGGGTTGATCGGCTTCACACACAACCTTCGAGTTTCTTCGCAGGCGTGTGCAGGTTTCCTCACGATGTTTTCCTTCACCGTTAAAGCAATCGGTTAGTATATGTACGTAAGTTTTTTTTGAAAAAACTCATTGGTACATTGGCCGTCCAGATTTGAACCCGGTACCTCTGGTTAGATGGACCGAGTCGTTACCGGTTGAGCCGCCGGCTTGTAAAAAATTGAAAAAACATACGAGTATGATTTTTTCACAATCCGTCAAGTAACTTTCGAGAAAATGGCGGACATAAATTACAAAAAACCGGCCAAGTGCGAGTCGGACTCGTGCAAACTAGGGTACCGAAGTCTTTTTATTTTAAAAAAACAAATTACATTTACAGTTGATGATACAACATTTTGTATGGAAAATCTATACTTTTGACCAATCCAACTGCACATCTTAAGTTGGTCGACCGTTACTCCTAAACTAAAAAATCTTGCTTAGCCGTGATAGTTTTCTTTTTAAATTGATCATATGTCCTACCTACTATTTAAATTTATTTTTTTTCAGATGTCCTGAAATAGCGGTTTAGCTTTTAGGGGGGTGGGGGGGAGGACGGACACTTGACTCGAACAAAAATTTGCACTTTAAAGCTATATTTCGCAAACCAATCCCTGAATAAACCTTCGCAATACGTTAGTAAAAAAAACACCCCTATTTATATGTACCATAAAAAAAACAAGATTTCGTTGTACCACTTTGTCGGCGTATGTACAAACATGCCAAATCACAGCTTTTTAGTATAAATAGTCTCTTAGCTAAGCCGCGGACAGACGGACAGACAGACATGGCGAAACTTTGTTGACTTCGGAACCTTAATAATACCTACAATACAAATGCACGAACAAAAACTGAAACACTTTTTTGAAGTCGCATAAAAACTGGGATGATAAATATTTACAAAACCATTTACTTAAGTTTTGTCAACTTTTAATGAGTATAAACACAAAATAAATTGATAAGTTATATTTTCAAGGACACGTCATCATAATTAACATAAACAAGTAGATATACTTGTATAAGATATCTAATGATTCACTCAAGAACTTTAATTATTCATCACTTAGAATAAAAATATGACGTTATATTTGATTTAAGAAGTATCTAGCTAGAAGCGTACTTACCCGTACTATACAAAAATGTGTTTACATAAGGATATTATAGGACATACACGTAGGTTCATATACCTAGGTTCGATAAGTGTACCTATACTCCCTTAATTTGAATATTTAATTGGATATTTTTCAACCCCTCGAATTTAGATTCAGTTCGGGAGTACCTTGACGAGAAATCCACATAAATTGCACGGAACCCTTCCGTCTGGTTAGGGTAGATCGGCAACCTTGGGACACCCTTGCAATTCCGTAACAAAAACCATACGCTAAGCTCCGCGGCTTTAGCGATTCAACACTGTTTCCATTACAATATATCGTCGCACCAAACGGTAGCTATCAGGGCTAACAATGACGACATAGTGCATTGTGAGGAATACCTAATCGTGTTTATTTGCGCTTACAAACACAAAGGCTCTCGAAGAATAATTGTGTCACTAATATATACATCGTTTTCCTATCTATCTACATCAATAGACATGAACTCCGATAGTTATTCCGTCGTGGATTGTTTTATTTATTTGTGTCCGCAATGACGTAGTGTTGTGGTCACGCGCGCGACGGCGCCGGTGGCGGCGCGAGGCTTGAGTGGAGGTGCTCGGTTGTCAGTCACACTGCCAGCGCCGCACGCGTTACACGCTCCGCTGCGAACCAACGATGCTGCTGCTGGTCCTCTTCACCGCCGTCGCCGCCGTGGCCGCGCAGAACGAAACCACCCCTCCGCGACCCCAACCACCGTCTCCTCCCCGACGCGAACAGTTCAGAGTCATCTACGAATGGAACGCTATCGACTTCGAATGGGAATCCCCGGAAAATCGGGACAGCTACCTCAATACCAGCCGATTCATCCCGCAGAACGTTCTAATCTCTGGAATAAACTTCTACGGCGAAAACCTGTTTCTGACGCTGCCGCGGATGCTGGACGGCGTGCCGGCGACGCTGGCCACCATCCCGGTGCAGCAGAGCGAGACGGCACCCAAGCTGAACCCGTTTCCTAGCTGGAGCGCCAATACCGTCGGCGACTGCTCTGCGCTGCAGTTCGTGCAGAACGTCGAGATAGACCGCAACGGCATCATGTGGATCCTGGACAACGGCCGCGTCGGCACCCTCACGCGCAATCCCAACACTAAGTGCCCGCCGTCGTTAGTTTTGATCGACCTTAAAACCGGGAAGAACAATATGGAACGCATTCCCTTCCCGGCAGACGTAGTGAGTGAGAACACTACCTACTTGAACGACCTCGTAGTGGACAACCGTGCGGACGGAGACTACGCGTACATCACAGACAACAGTGCCGCCGATCCCGGGATCATCGTGTTCCGGCGTAGTGACCAGAAGGCGTGGAAGGTTCGTGACCAGACGTCGATGAGGCTGTCAGAGGATGCTCAAAATTTCCGAATCAACGGCACCTTTGTTACACTTCCTGTGAACGTCGATGGCATTGCCCTGGGACCACAGTTCAGGACGGAGGATAACAAAATCGATAGGACCGTGTACTTTTGCCCACTGGCCAGTTTCCACCTATACGCGGTAAATGCATCAGTTTTGCGTAACGAGTCGTCTGGAAAGGATAAAAATGCGTTACGCTCATACGTAACGGACCTCGGAACAAAACCATCGCAAACGGACGGAATGAAGATGGACTCAACGGGCGTGCTGTTCCTCGGTCTGATAGGGAACTCAACTATTGCGGAATGGAACACGACGCTCGATTTCCACCAGGGCCTGCGCACGATCGCACGCGATCCCTTCTACATACAGTGGGTGGACCGTTTCACTTTCGATGACCGCGGCAACGTGTACGTCGTAGTCAACAGGTTATTCAACTTCGTAAAGAACCAAGTGTCTCTGAGTGATGTCAACTACCGGATTCTGAAGTCGCACACGGGAACGAAGAGCTACGTGTTCTCGGAAGACTTGTCGAGCAACATGGTGCCGGGCGCGGCGTCGGCGCCGCCGGTGCTGGGCGCATCACTGCTGCTCCTTGCGCTGGCGCACCTCCTCGCCTAGTTTCCAAGCATCGCGGACAGACAGCGGACGCAACCCTGACCCTGGTCAGGGCTCAAGCGACGCCTGGACTGATGCATAACATTACCAAAAATATTTATAGTTACCTTGACCGAACAGGTCTCAGTGATAGTGTAAAGCGCATGCATGTATATAGTGTATAATGTTGTTAGATAGATGTAACGGTTGGCAGCGGAGCTGAGGCTGAGGTGAGTGGCCTGGCTGGGTCGGAGGCGTGCCTGCAAGATGCGCTGTGTTGTGGGTCGCAGTTGAATACGAAACAGAAAGGTCGAGGACGCATTGCCAAATACCGCGTTTCGTTAACACCAAACATTCCAGCTCACTGTTTGATACAAATCATCTTCTTCACGATGATTTATCTTTATAATTGACTATCATTATATTATAAATTTCTATGACTTCCCTAAACAGGGTGTAACAAAATTGGTGTAGGTCCCGTTAACGGGGGCTTCTACTCATCATTCTGAACAACTTTTGTTTGATGACTTTGCTGAAATCACAAAAAAATGTTTTACTCTTCATACAAATCGATCAGCTGATCGACCAATTTTGTACATTTTAGTATGAAGGGTCTAATTTTTTTTTTGAGATTTGACTATGTGTTCCTTGGGAAAAGTTGTTCAGTATGATGAGTAGAACCCCTTGATAGCGGGTCCTATAATATTTTTTTACACCCTGTATATACCTACTTTTACATTTAATTCATAATTGATGTACCTACCAGTAACTTCAGCAAACTCTTACCAGTGAATAGCTTTTCTTTCTAAATAAATCTAGTTGCAAAAGCAAGTCATTTAGTCATTAAAGCAATAAAAACTATAGGAGGAAATAATCTTTAAAGTCTTGTTATGTAAAGACAAACACATAATATTGTAACTAAAAATTGTATGGCTGTGGTGCGAACGTGACAGACTGTTTGAATAAATAAACGTGTTTATTGTATCAACGTGTTTGCAGTTTTTATTTTCACGCTTATATTGACGTATTCATAAGTTATCCACAAACGCTATAGAACTCATTACTAAATAATCTCTACTCGTCATCTTTTACATAAAACATACAAATTCACAGTTTAAACCACACTTTTGCCAAAATGTTTTGTATACTTCAACAACAGGTTGTTGAGGCAATCCACAATATGATATGATGATGATGATGAAACAAAATGGGCAGTAAAACAAAATCAATAACGTTGGAAACGTTACAGACGTTAAAAAACCGGCCAAGTGCGAGTCGGACTCGCGCACGAAGGGTTCCGTGCCGTTATTTATAAATCACGTTTATTGTATGGAAATATAAAATTAATATAAGTTTTATTTTAATTTAATTATTTATTTTAAAAGTGCATATATAATATGAATATATCAAGCGTCCAGTTGTTGCCGTTATCAATATCGAACAAAATCGAGCAACAATATCACGTTTGTTGTATGGGAACCCCCTTAAATATTTATTTTATTCTGTTTTTAGTATATGTTGTTATAGCGGCAACAGAAATACATCATCTGTGAAAATTTCAGCTGTCTAGCCATTACGGTTCATGAAATACAGCCTGGTGACGGACGGACAGAGAGACAGCGAAGTCTCAGTAATAGCACAGATTACTAAATAGTTATAGTAATAGGGTTCCGTTTTTACCCTTTGGGTACGAAACCCTATAAACCGACAGCTATCGTAACAACTTAGTACAATTATGCTTTGTTTTTTTTGGTTTTTGTTAATTTTCTAAAAAAAAAAACGGAAAATTTCGAGTCAGAACCGCGCACTTAGGGTTCCGTACCATCATGCTAGATGGCGCTAGTTTCTTCACGTTTAAAAAACACGTTATTTTGTATGGAGAATTTCACTTCTTCTAAATTGTAGTATTTGTTGTTATCATCTGTGAATATTTCAACTGTTTAGCTATCACGGTTCATGAAATACAGCCTGGTGACAGACGCACAGACAGACAGACGGACGGACGGACAACGGAGTCTTAGTAATAGGGTCCCGTTTTTATCATTTGGGTACGGAACCCTAATAAGCATACAGTCGATTTGAAAACCTTCTCCTTTTTGGAAGTCGGTTGAAAATAAACTTCATTCTCTCTACATAACAGTGAAATCGAAATTGTTGCACAAATTTTAAGCTTGGAATCTGCTCGTGAAACTGAAAAAATCCCCAAGTAACCCATACCAATAGATATTTTTTTTGTACTTTCCATACAAAGTTGACCATCATCAAATCTATTAGTTTGTGAACCCTTTGTTGTACAAAAGATCATACAGTTATAAGTAAGAATAACATGTACAAAGGCGGAATTATCCCAAACAGGAATCTCTTTCATCCAACCTTTGATCACTGAAATGACTTAAATAACGAGCAAAGAACTACGTTTGTATGCGATGTAAAAGAAGAGAAAGTAAAATTGAATACGTTAAAAAACCGACTTCCATCGCAACAACTTAGTAATTTTTTTGGTTTACGATATTTTTCCAAGAAAGTACAATACTAATTTTGATAAAATTTATATGGGACCAACTTGCCAGCATACCCTGTCGAATAAAAAAAAATGAAATTCGGTTCACAATATGCGAAGATATCGTGTAACAAACATACAAAAAAAAATACAGTCGAATTGAGAACCTCCTCTTTTTGGAAGTCGGTTGAAAATTTAAAAGTGAACATACATTTGTACAACTAGATACCTATGTATATATGTCTATACACTTAAGAAATATACTTACATACATACTTATTAAATAAAATAAAATAAACAAATACGTATATCTACATACTATACATACCTACTTACATATTTAACTGCCTCTGTGGCGTAATGGTAAGTCCATTCACTTCACACCAGGGGGTCGCGGGTTCGATTCCCGGTTGGGTCAACTTGTAAGACTCGGTTTGGTTGGTGGTAGGGCATTTTCTAAGCCCGTCTGGCTAGCTACCACCATCTTATCTAAGTCTTGCCGCCAAACATTAGTGTCAACAACATTGATGTGTTCCGGCTTGAAAATAAGATAGCCATTCCTCCATTACCATCAGGTGAGATGATGCCAAAGGCTTACCATTTGTAAATAAAAAAAAACATACTTAGATCAGTTAATATGACACAAATAAACGAACGTCAAACGTATAAAAAGCGTCGGTGGCTCAACCGGTAACGACCTGGTCCATCTAACCAGAATTGCTTTAACGGTGAAGGAAAACATCGTGAGGAAACCTGCACACGCCTGCGAAGAAACTCGAAGGTTGTGTGTGGAGTCAACCACCCGCACTGGGCCCGCGTGGTCGACTAAGGTCTAATCGCCCTGATTCAGGGTAGGCTCGAGCCCCTCGGTGGGGACGTATATGAGCTGATATAATATAATAATAAAAAAAAACGAACGTCAACTCTTCTTAAGAATGAGAAGATCTATGAGAAGTCCTATTTTTAGCGCTGCTTTGAAGTAGTTGATCAGTTTGTTTTAATTTGCGCCCACCCTGTACATTCTATACAATTCCACTGAACTGTCAATATTTTTTCTTACCTCAAGGCAAACTAATATTGAGGACGTGTTTTGTCGTGGATGGGTGATTTGACGAGTCGACCTTAGCTTAACCTAGACGATGACACTACTAAAATCAAATGTAAATCATATCTCATTTGTGTATTTAAACTTTACCAAAATTAAAAACAAGCCAAGTGCGAGTTGGACTCGCATGCAATGGGTTTCATTCCTATACCCTTTAATTCACCCTTTAATTTTATTTGTATTTTCACACTGCAAAAAATTTCAACTGTCTACTTATTACGGTACATTAAATACAGCCCGCTGATAGACAGACAGACGGACGGATGGACAGACAGAGGAGGCTAAGTTATAGGGTCCTGTTGGCACCCTTTGGGTACGGAACCCTAAAAAGTAAGATACATAATTTATGTTTCATTGTTTTGGTTATGATGTATGAAGGAAGTTTCGGGTGTACTTCGATTTATTTGTTGTCTCTATCTGTGGTATCTAAACCGGTAACGACTCGGTCCATCTAACCAGAGGTACCGGGTTCAAATCTGGACGGCCAATGTACCAATGAGTTTTTCCAAAAAACTTACGTACATATTATATTTAACGATTGCTTTAACGGTGAAGGAAAACATCGTGAGGAAACCTGCACACGCCTGCGAAGAAACTCGAAGGTTGTGTGTGAAGTCTACCAACCCGCACTTGGCCCGCGTGGTCGACTAAGGCCTAATCGCCCTGAATCAGGGTAGGCTCGAGCCCCTTGGTGGGGACGTATATGAGCTGGTATCTAATATACACCAACGGAATTAAAGTGTTAAGCAGATTCACGAAACTTTAATTCCGCCGGGTACTAAGTACCTATACATTTTTTAAATTAATAGTTGACACACAGAATTTATTTTGACAATCTATCGGTTTTGTTTTACTTACCAAGAAAAAACTAAATCGATATTTATAAGTTTTCTTTAACTTTCAATCTTCTTTGAAGTTACTTATTTCTTATCATTATCAGTAAGATGATAAAACTAATTTCATAACCCGGACTTGACCCGGACTTATAAACATATCTGCTAAACATATAAATTCCGTGTCTGTACAGTCAGAATACAGACACAAAGATGCAAAATACTGCCTCTTTAAGTCCATTGTCGTTTGTTTCTTCGTTTGTACAGCAATAATAATGTAAAGGTAAGTATGTATAATTTCATACAAAATTAACTAAAGATAAACTGCTCAACATTGCAGGAACATTTTAAATTCAAAATTCAAAAATATTTATTTTAAACAGGTGTTTACAAAAACCTTATTGTCTGTTACAATAATGGCATGATTCAGATTACAGAATTGTTATAGAGTCAACATAAAACCATATATCTTTGTCATTTACATAAATCTATAATTATCTTATAATATCCTCTAGAGCTTTTCGGTGCGTGGTCGCCACTCGAGAACTTTACTGCTCCAAAGGCCATCTGCAGCGTAGTGTAGGCAGGCCTCCCACTCGGTGGACCGGTGAAGGTCGCGGGAAGCCGCTGGATGCGGGCAGCGCAGAACCGGTCTTCGTGGAGATCCTTGGGGGAGGCCTATGTCCAGCAGTGGACTTCCTTCGGCTGATATGATGATATGATGATCCTCTAGAGCACAAGCATTTTTTGACACGAGTCTTGAGTTTATTCTCTGACAAACTACTTACGTTAGGATATACATATATATGGTTTATTTACATTTCTTAAATTCAAATTATGCCTGTGACTGTACATAGAAAATACTTTTACGAATGCACATGATGTTTTCATGCATGAAGTGACAATCACAGTTAAAAGACTGATTTCTTTTAATTTATGCTGTAACGACTCACGTGATCGCATCTGATACAAAACATGTTATTAAAAAAAAAAGTAACAAAAAATTACTTACTCTTAATTCTTTTATATGAATTTTGCTGTCTTAAAATTGGGTTCTACTAATTTCATACAATCTGTAAGAAAATAGGGGTAATTACTCTCTCAGTTCTTTTAAATAAATTTCGTTTTCAATCAATGACTTATATATTACTTTTTCAATGGTTTTGTAAATTCAATTACAAGAACTGAGAGGGTTAAATATAGCCCTTGACCAGCTTGAGAGATCCTACATTTCCTAATATTGTATGAAAAATCTTAAAAATCCCTAGGCAATGTGAGAAACAATGTTAAAAACATTGCCTAGGGATTTTTTTAAATTTTTCTTGTTGATTATAAACTTTATACCGCGTGTTACCAAATTGATGTAAGACCCATTAACTGAGGCTTCTTCTCATCATACTGAATAACTTTCCCGACACTCACAAAAAAAACTCTTCGTACAAATCGATCAGCTGATATACCAATTTTGTATGGAGAATCCAAAGATTAACTTTTCCCAAGGAACCCAAAAAAAATCTCAAAAAATCAATTTTCAACTCTCCATACAAAAAAGCTCAATCAGCTGATCGATTTGTGTATGGGGTCCACTTTTTTTTTGGCAAAGTGACTATGGGTCTCTCGAGAAAAGTTGTTCAGTATGATGAGCTCTACACCATTTTTTATACCCTGAATATCACTATGACGGTACAACTAGTAATATTTAATTTGATAAGTTAATAGTTAGTATTCTTTCGTGAATATGTGTATGATGCCTGGGACAAACAATCCAGTTAGATAGGTCCAACTTAAGAAAAAGATCAATCGTCGAATCCAACTCGGCTGGGCAGCGTTCGGGAAGCTTCGCAACATCTTCACGTCCCAAATACCGCAGTCCCATCTTCGATCAGTGTGTGTTGCCAGTGATGACATGCGGAACTGAGACATCGCTACCTCCTGTCCTAGAGGGTGTGGTTCAAATCCTGCAGCCGGCTACGTATGCCAATGAGTTTTAGATTTTCGATTTCATATGTACGTTTATCCGACGCTCTTACGGTAAAGGAAAAACATCGTGAGGAAACCTGCACACGCCTGCGAAGAAACTCGAAGGTTGTGTGTGAAGTCGATATTTCATCTGTGGCGTGGTCGACCAAGGCCCAATCGTCCTAATTCAGGGTAGGTAGGCTATGACATGATAACACTTCTACACAGGCAGTCTTATCCCTAGAAGCGATAACAATTTTTTTAATTCACAATTGGCAAGCCCTTGTCATCATCTCACCTGATGTAAGTGACGATGATGCCAAAGATGAAAGTGGGCTTACCAAGATTCCCTACGCAATGGGGAACTGGCTATCTTATCTTCAAGCCGGAACACATCAAAGTTGTTAACATTGATGTTTGGCGGCAAGACAAAGATGGATAAGATAAGATGGTGATAGCTAGTCAGGCGGGCTTAGAAAATGCCCTTCCACCAACTAAACCGAGTCTTGCAAAGTTACACTCCGCCGGGAATCGAACCCGCGACCTCCTGATGCGAAGTCCTCTAACCAATACGCCACGGAGGCGCTAAGCGATAATTTACATCGAATATTATCTCAGCGTCACCACGGAAGACATTCGAGGCGCGTCTTTCAACCTTCAAAATAACAATAAACGAACTTGACACAAACGTATTTACATATGTTTAGAATAATGCATGATCGAAGATTTACAACCCGCCAGACTGCCACCCAATAAATTAGTTTTTAACCGACTTCAAAAAAGGAGGAAGCTTCTAAATTCAACCGTATATATTTTTTTATTTTTTTATGTGTGTTCGCGGATAACTTAGTCGTTTATGAACCGATTTTGATGATTATTTTTTTGTTACAAAGGAGATATCCCAAGGGTGGTACCATGATAAGGAAACCAGGATCTAATGATGGCATTTCAGAGACATCGAGGGGAACCTTAGTTTCCTGTTTGAAGTCGGTTTCTTTTGTTTAAAATTATGGAATCGACGATTAATGACTTAGAGACCGCAGAGTTCACTCATTGATTTGATATTTATTGAGCACGTTATTCGCTTTTTATAGACAACTAAGATCAGACTTTCCAAAAAAGAGCATAAAGATATCTAAACAGACTCAGTGCCTGTCGGGCGCCAAACTTTTTTTTTCCTTTCTTTATCTAACAAAAAACTATGTTCGAATTTCTCCGAGCCAAAGAGTCAGCGATAATTGGTGCGAGAGACATGTGTCACATACGACGAACAGGTTTTAGTCAATCGATACTTAGGCGTGACTGTTTTCTAAATGTTTTTGCTTATTAACCGACTTCAAAAAAAGAGGAGGTTCTCATTTCTAATTTTTTTACTCGACTGCCCAAGAAAGAGATTGAATTTTCGGGAGAATGTATGTATCTCTGTTTCTTCGGCTGAGACTGTAGTAGTAACTAATTAGTAATCTGTGACTGTAGCCTAAACAGCTTGATATAGGATAGTTTTTAGCCTTGAATTGCAGTGTGGTTTACGAAGTAACTAGTATATCATCTGTGGTTTGGTTTTTAATTATTTTTTTTTTAATAGAGATCCCATGCACTACATGACCTCTGTGTACATTAAAAATTAACTCTGGGAAAATTTATTGTTTACTCAAATATCTTCTTAAGTTCATTTTTATTCAAAAACTAATCATACACGGTCCGTTTATACAAAAATAAATTAAGTCCGCATGCGTACTTACGAACTGCGGCGCTGAACTTCGCTCTATATAATGTACCTATTCTACCCTTATTTATTAACAAACTAGCTGTTTCCCGCGGCTTCACCCGCGTGGACCACGTTTCTATGACTTTTCGAGGGTGCGCAGTGCGCGAGCCGCTAAGCGGCTCGCGAGCGTGGTTAAAAGTAGCCTATGTCTTAAGCCAGGTCCTAATCTGTCTACCTACCAAATTTCAGCCAAATCCGTTCAGTAGTTTTTGCGGGAAAGCGTAACAGACAGACAGAGTTACTTTCGCATTTATAATATTATATATAATATTATTATGTCAGCTCATATACGTCCCCACCGAGGGGCTCGAGCCTACCCTGAATCAGGGCGATTAGGCCTTAGTCGACCACGCGGGCCCAGTGCGGGTTGGTCGACTTCACACACAGCCTTCGAGTTTCTTCGCAGGTGTGTGCAGGTTTCCTCACAATGTTTTCCTTCACCGTTAAAGCAATCGGTAAGTATATGTACGTAAGTTTTGGAAAAACTCATTGGTACATTGGCCGTCCAGATTTGAACCCGGTACCTCTGGTTAGATGGACCGAGTCGTTACCGGTTGAGCCACCGACGCTATATAATATATATATTATAAAATAATTAGTAGGGATTTCATTTTTGTTAGGATTACGTACACCCAACGGTTGACCAACGGGACCCTTTTACTAAACCTCCGCTGTCTTTCCATCTGTCCGTCTATCCGTCTAGCCATCTGGCCGTTTGTCCGTCCATCAGCGGGCTTTATCTCTTGAACCGTAATAGGTAGACAGTTGAAATTTTCAGAGAAAGTGTATTTCTGTTGCCGCTATAGCAAAAATACTAAAAATTAGAAAATATGAAGGCAAAAAATAAGTAAATAATTAATTAATTAATTAAATTTGGTCTTTAAAAGTGTTTTTGATTTAGCTCTATCGTAAAAACGGTAATACCACATGGTAATACATACAAGCGTGCTATATACTGAAGTAACACAACAAATAATAAAAATCGGCCAAGTGTGAGTCGTACTCGCGCTAAGGAGTCCGAAATGAATGACAAAAAAAGCATATTTTTGTGGCTTTTGTTTGTAATGTGAATAGGTATTATTGTCATTCATTTAAGAAGTTGTGTGGAGAGGTGTGGTGGTACGGAATCCTCGGAGTGCTAGACCGAGTCGCACTTGGCCGGGTTTTTTGCATTTTGAATTTAAAAAATCCTTTTTGACTGGAAATAGAACTTCACCACAATCAATAGTATTTGTATGTATGTATGTATATCAGTCTCTGGTTCCCCTAATACCTAAAGCGAATCCTAGTTAGGGACCAGATGACCGTGTGTCATTTGCCCTGAATAATTTACTTATATATGAATTCTTTTAATTAGTGATAATAACAGTTTTACATTCAACAGATGCCAATTAGCTATAAATATATTAATTCGTCACTGGTTCTTGAGAAATCAGACAAACGGATGGAATCGTCATAATAATGACTATAGGAAGCTGATCATGAGTCAGACCATATTGTGTTGACGTGTAGAAGTAAAGTTTTCGAAGTAAAACTTCTTAACGCAAACCTGAATTGGGGAGTTGACTGGTGAAACCGTTACGCGAACGGTGTTTTCTAGCGTTACGAAAAGTGTGATTGGGCGAGGCGAACGGCACGATTGACTTAGGGAGTAAGCTGGTGAATTCGTTACGCGAACGGTGATTAAGTTTTACTTCAGTCATGTGGTCTAAATTGTATCTTTTTTTTTCTCTTATGTTGTGCAATAAAGTGTTTTCAATCAATTAATCAATCAATCTAAAGCACACTAGTTTTTTTAAATTGTTATTATTACGTTTATTTTCACATAAATTAAATACTTAAGTGCGCGTGGCCCCACGCAAAACTAGCTCTGAATATTTTCGTCACCACTGGAAGAATGATTTTGAAGCCCTGTTGCAGAAGAGCTGGAAAAATGACATCCTCCCCAGCAGTCTTGTAGGGCTGACAGCTGCTAATAGCCAATTTGAGTCGGTCGGGTCTGAAGACAACTCGGTAGACAAAGGATGAAGTCTAGGAGAGGCTGACTCTCTCGACACAGGGAATCCTAATGGGAGAGTGAGAGTGTAATTAGAAAACTACAATTAATGTATAATTAAAATAAGTTAATACCTGTTAAGTTAATTTTGCAAGCTATTCTGTATTATAACATTGATATTTCAATGAATTACTTACTTATTACTGACCTTGCAGACCGTAGGGTACCGAAGGGTACCTCGCGTTGGCGAAGTCTGACCCTGGGATTTTTTACAAGCTTTTAATTAACTTGCAATGTATGTATATTTGTTCGGGTGAAATCTTGCAAGTTAAATTTGACCCACTTCCCGGTTTCCGGTTGAGCTGAAATTTTGGATGCATGTGTATCATCATTACAGCTCATATACGTCCCCACCGAGGGGCTCGAGCCTACCCTGAATCAGGGCGATTAGGCCTTAGTCGACCACGCGGGCCCAGTGCGGGTTGGTCGACTTCACACACAACCTTCGAGTTTCTTCGCAGGCGTGTGCAGGTTTCCTCACGATGTTTTCCTTCACCGTTAAAGCAATCGGTAAGTATGTACGTAAGTTTTTGAAAAACTCATTGGTACATTGGCCGTCCAGATTTGAACCCGGTACCTCTGGTTAGATGGACCGAGTCGTTACCGGTTGAGCGTGTGTATATCGCGTGAAAATGCAATATTAAAAACTTGTACCTAAAAGGTTTTAGGTGTTTGGAAATATATTTTATCCACATGATAAGCCCTTGGCATCATCTCATCTGATGGTAAGTGACGATGATGCCGAAGATGGAAGCGGGCTTACCAAGATTCCCCAACGCAATGGGAATCCGGCTATCTTATCTTCAAGCCGGAACACATCACTGATGTTTGGCGGCAAGACTTAGATAAGATGGTGGTAGCTAGCCAGGCGGGCTATGAAAATGCAACTGCCTCCAACAGCTGCACGGTCTCCTTAGGCGTGGTAGTAAACGATCCATCTGGTTTTTTGAGGAAGCCCAGATTATGAGAGGATGATTTGGCCATGCATGACTTTATAGATCTTGGCCACATGTGCAGCACCTTTGAGATCTTCGCAGAAGTCGCGCCATGACTTCCTTCTAGCTCTTCTAAGGTCTTTGTTCTCTGGCCTGTTGAACAGGGTACGTCGGTTCGTCCTGGCCCTCGATAAGGGCAGAGCGAAATTGTATTTCAGCGCCCTTTGGTTTGGTCGACGCTGTCACTTTACGTAAATTGTACTTCGATTTTATTTTAAATAAATAATAATTCCCAAATTCCGAGTATGCCGAAATTGTCATGCTAAAAACAGTGCCTGAATTATTATTATTATATTTTTGATTATTTTTAAGAAAGATTTAAGAAAGATTATAATTTTTGTTAAAGATGATTGTCGATACATTATGTATCCTAATTAAAAGTCTGATTTCGCATGCGCATTTGGTTTTATTGAATAAAGGAAATTGGGGTAAGAGCTAGCAGTAGTATTAATATTTTAACGCGAATAACCTAGAGTTAAGGTAACAGGGCACCAAATTTTGAATCGATCAGACTGGTGGAAATTGCTCACATCCCTTCATCACCTACAAATGAGCTGATTCCTAAAGATCATCAGCTGATCTTCAAACGGCTAAACAGATCTTCGTAAGTTATAGCTAAGAACAACAGGTTTCAAACAAAAAAAAACACATCAAAATCGGTCCATTCGTTTAGGAGCTTCGAACCCACAGACAGACACACATATACACAGAGACACACGTTAGATTTAAAATACCCCTCTTTTTGCGTCGGGGGTTAAAAAAGATAAAAAGTAATTTCCTACCAAAGCTACACATTTTCAACATGCAACCTACCAGTTACTTTCTATATATTATTATAATATAATATATAATATTATAAATGTGAAAGCGTGGATGTTTGTTACGCTTTCACGCAAAAACTACTGAACGGATTTGGCTGAAATTTGGTAGGTCGACAGATTAGGACCTGGATTAAGACATACGCACTGCGCACCCTCGAAAAGTCATAGAAACGTGGTCCACGCGGGTGAAGCCGCGGGAAACAGCTAGTATTATTATAAAACGTAAATCTTCATCGAAAATAGTGAGTGAAGTGAGCAATAAATCAATAGGGACTCGAGCGACAGTTAAAAAATGTATAGGTAGATACTAAATAATTTTCATATTACGCAGTTGACAGTGTGACAGCATAGCTATATCAAGCAAGCATGCCGTAGCGTAGGCTATAATTTTTATTTACATATTTATATTACTTATTAGATACATGTACATATTTATAGATGCTTAGATTTAAATAACATACCCACCTGCATTCCGATCGCATGTCTATAAGCATGTAGGAAAATTTTTTTGCGGCGCCGTAAAACCCGTTGAGGGCGCCTTTTTTTGTATGATTTTTTCTCTTAGGGGTAATACCGTAGTCGCAAGCTATAATCATAGGCACCTATGATGTTCATTTTGATAACGATAGAGCTTGCGACCACTTATAGCTATGCCAAAGTATATACGAGTATATTAGTTCTTTGGCTATGCTATGGTTACTTAAAGCTATGCTGTCACACTGACGCAGTTAAAAAACTGTGTTATATGAAAAGTACCTATGTATTTTATACTAGGTTTTCCCTTGCGGCTTCATAGTTTTATGAGGGTGAGTGGTGTGGCGCAAGCGTCTCGCAAGTGTTGACATGATTTCTCTACAAATCCCTTAGGAACTGTATGGGGCTCCTCTGATTATGAGTCTCACTTCCCACCCCTTCAACCAATTCTATACAAAAAAAAATCACTTCAATCCATTAATCCGCTGCGACGCCGACGTGCGCGATCGTTGAAATTAGTATTCACCAGATCCCTCCGGGAACTATGTCAGGATATACTAATAAGTTAATTATGTCATTTCCCAACTCCTCAACCATCTCTTTTCAAAAATCACAAACCATTGTACCGTTGCAATGTTAAATAACTACATTATTACAAAAACAAAAAAATACTTAAAAAAAAGTTTGTTGTATGATTTATAATTTTATTGTATTTTTTAAATTATAAACCCAACTGTATAAAAACTAAACCCCTCTTTTTTGGTCAGTTGTGTAAATTCTATCCTTTAACACTCACGGGATCAATACGAATCTGACGATATACCTCGCACGCCAAAATAAAAAACTTAACCCCTTTTTTGGCCAGTCGGGTAAAAATGTATCCAATGTCACTCACGGAATCAAGACGAATCTAACGACATATAGCACCCCAAAATCCATCAAGCCGTTTAGACTACAGAGCGTGCCAAAGAAATAAACATAGGTACATACATACACTCGAAAAATATAACCCTTTTTCTGGTGAAGTCTAATTTGGGGATCTTCGAGGCAAGAGTGAATAGGCATTATTTGAGTTTGCGTGTACCATCCTCGACTGCATCATCACTTACCATCAGGTGAGTTGCAGTCAAACGCACTCAAATTAAAAAAAAAAGTCGGATAAGAAGAGTATTTTTTCGGTCCCCTTAGGAACTGTATCGGACTATGCTATTTTCACGGTATAAAAAGTAGCCTATGTCTTTCCTAATAGTGACACAGGCTACCTGCATGTCAAATTTCATTAAGATTGGTGAAGGTGTTGAATCGTGAAAAGGTAACTATCAAACACATTTTCACATTTATAATATTAAGTATTTAGAATGTGCTCAACAAGACCTTTCTTTTGATACCAAACATTAAATGATTACCTCAAAAAAAATAGAGTTTTGTAATTCACCTGTAAAATTCACCATGTTGATTAAATGCTATGGCACGCGGAGTATTGATACAAATCCAAAGACAACATATTTGTCAAAATCGGTTAAGTGGTATAGAAAATAGGAGGGAACAGATGAACAGACACACATAATACAAAATACGAACAACTTTCATACATACAATACATATACAGGGTCTTCGGCAGATAGTTGAAAATACGAAAATGGGGGATAGGTGGGGTCGCCTCCCACCTATTTTGAGAATTAAAAAAAATCTAGGACTTGTAATTTTTTTTACAGGATTTTTTTTCCTTTTTTTAGAAATTTTGCCATTTTTATACCTTTGAACACATGTAACTTTTTGTTTTTTAAAGCTAGCTCCAAAATCTTTTTTTTAATAGACTTTTATAAGATTGTCGGCTCTAAAAAAAATTATGTTTGTTTCAAGTTATTGCTAAAAACAAAAATGTGGGCCCCCGAACTTAAAAAAAAAAGTTGAACAAAAATTTAAAAGTCAACTTTGCGATGCATTTAAAAAAAAATAATGGGGCTGGAAGACTTTTGTTTTTTTTAAAACATCTCTAAAGCTTAGGCTTTTGAATGGTATGTAATTTGTTTCGGTATCTTTTTTGTAACCGGAGTTGTTAATTTTTTTTACTCAATTGGACCATGTTGACGAAATTCCACTAGTTACATGTTTTGTGAAATGTATCAAGTGCAAAGTTGAAAATAATGTAAATACTTACTGTTGGGACGGTTACAAAGAGCAGGTACGTTTTTTTACATTCTTGCACACACATAATGGCTATCTTTTGTCATTTATTGGCATATTGGAGTTAGCACTTCCATATGCCAATAAAATGTCCGCATATTCCGCATTGGTAAATTGAGCCATTTTAAACCACAACAAAGTCTTAACAAAACGTCTGATAATAACAAAAAGTGACAAACAACAAAAAAACTTAACAAAATCACAAACACAGCAAAGTGAAATTAACGAAAACAAAAAAAAAACGTTAACGTTATTAACGTTTGTGATTTTGTAAGTTTTTTTGTTGCTTGTCACTTTTTGTTATTATCAGACGTTTTGTTAAGACTTTGTTGTGGTTTAAAATGGCTCAATTTACCAATGCGGAATATGCGGACATTTTATTGGCATATGGAAGTGCTAACTCCAATATGCCAATAAATGACAAAAGATAGCCATTATGTGTGTGCAAGAATGTAAAAAAAAGTACCTGCTCTTTGTAACCGTCCCAACAGTAAGTATTTACATTATTTTCAACTTTGCATTTGATACATTTCACAAAACATGTAACTAGTGGAATTTCGTCAACATGGTCCAATTGAGTAAAAAAAATTAACAACTCCGGTTACAAAAAAGATACCGAAACAAATTACATACCATTCAAAAGCCTAAGCTTTAGAGATGTTTTAAAAAAAACAGAAGCCTTCCAGCCCCATTATTTTTTTTTTAAATGCATCGCAAAGTTGACTTTTAAATTTTTGTTCAACTTTTTTTTAAGTTCGGGGGCCCACATTTTTGTTTTTAGCAATAACTTGAAACAAACATAATTTTTTTTGGAGCCGACAATCTTATAAAAGTCTATTAAAAAAAAGATTTTGGAGCTAGCTTTAAAAAACAAAAAGTTACATGTGTTCAAAGGTATAAAAATGGCAAAATTTCTAAAAAAAGGAAAAAAAATCCTGTAAAAAAAATTACAAGTCCTAGATTTTTTTTAATTCTCAAAATAGGTGGGAGGCGACCCCACCTATCCCCCATTTTCGTATTTTCAACCATCTGCCGAAGACCCTGTATAAGGTGACTTTTAATTAGTTCTTGATAGCAAAGGATATGAATGTACTCGTGATTACAAACAACTTTCCCAAAGAAACTATATGTCAAATATGAAAAAAAAAATTTTGGTCCTTCATACATTTTTGCCGATTTGATAACTTATTACCTATATATGGAGGACCAAAATTTTTTTTCTGATTAGACATATAGTTTCTTTGGGAAAGTTGTTTGTAATCACGAGCACATTCATATCCTTTGCTACCAAGAACTAATTAAAAGTCACCCTATATAGACTATCAATAACATAACCTTCCCTTTTTCCGTGTTCGGGTAAAAAGACATGAAAGGCGAGCATCGTGCAACAACTTACAAAATAGCCATTTATAATTAAAAACGCTAAACTCGTTAAAAAACCGACTTCCATCGCAACAACTTAGTACATTCTTGCATTATTAATTATTTTTGGTTTTTGTTAATTTTCTAATAAAGTACTACACTGATTTTGATAAAATTTATATGGGACCACACGGAAAGCACTAGCTTTCAAATAAAAAAAGAATCATAAAAATCAGTTCACCCAGTAAAAACTTATGAGGTAACACACATAAAAAAAATAATTAAAAAACATACAGACGAATTGAGAACCTTCTCCTTTTTGGAAGTCGCTTGAAAATCATCAACACGGCCAATATCTGTTCTACGAGCTATGTGCCCCGCCCACTGCTAGTTAAGTTTAGCGATTATGTGAGCTGTGATTCTGCGAATGTTACGTATAGGTATTAAACATGAGGCGAATTAAGGCTGCCGCTGGATGCGGGCAGCGCTGGACCGGTCGTCGTGGAAATCTTTGGAGAAGGCCTTTGTCCAGCAGTGGACGTCTTTCGGCTGATATGATGATCATGAAAAGGCGATCATGGAATACTTAGACCAGAAGGCAGGCATTGGGCAAATCTGATAAGTAGGTAAGTAACGTAAATATTTATAGTTTATGAATCTATAAATATAAGTTGACAAATGCTTGTTAATTTGTGATGATGGACATCTTAAATGATCTGAACAGATATGGTTGTATTCAGGTACGGTGTGCGTCACTATTAAAGATCACTATTATTTTTGTACTGTTCATTTTAGTATGTGTGTCACCGGGATATTGTGAAAACCGCGATATTACAATCTCACTAGTTAGATTATACCGGTAAAATGTGAATCGGATCACAATTTCACGGCCTATTCTTGTACCTCCAAATAAAACCGATGATTTCGTCTGCTACAAAGCATTCTGCTACCCAGGGCCACAGATGAGATACTAGTTACTTCGTAACCAGGGCTTCGCGAGGCTCTTTGACTGTTGAATCAATCAAACCTGACCGAACCTAAGATCGCTGACCTAACATCATTTATTTAGTGTTTATCACTTCGCTTAGTGTTATTGTATTATAGTGAGATTACAATGTCACTAGTGAAATTGTAAACAATGTGTTACAGTTCACAATCTTTCGACAGTTCACAATCTCGCCAGATAAATCCCGTTAGTTTATAATCTAACGGAATTTACAATCTTACGGTGAAATATGCATAATTTGAGACGACCTAATCAAAACAAGAAAATTATAGTAATTTTACTTAAAACACTCTTTTAAGTTTTTATTTACAGTTACATGCATCGTTTTCCTCCCAAATGCTAAATCGTGGGTCTCTGAATTAATCACGATTGCTCCGCTTTTGACCCGACTTCCCAAAAAGTGTGGTAATGTTTTTCGTGTGTAGGTACTCGTATGTATGATAATGCATATGTCTGTCTGTTTATTTGGCTGAACCTGTAGCCTCAACGGCTTCATGAATTTTGGAGTGCGAGATGTCGTTTGATTGGTCTTAATCCCCTTAGTGACATATAATAGGTTTTACCCGACAAAAAAAAAAAAGAGAGGTAATATTTTTGCGCAGCCTCGTTCTTAATTTTTAATGTTTGTTACGTTATTCATCAAAAAGATATAGATAGTGCATAAATGCAAATTTAAATAATACCCACCCACAAAAACAGTTGGTTAGATATCTTGTAGGTCAGCTAATACGATTAGAATCCTAGCGAATCATGGCTGTTAATAGCTGTTTCTGGGGTCCACCGGTCTGTATTTGGTCCCGCCTGAGTGCGTCCCTAGCACCCCGAAGCCGTTCACTCATTGTCAGCTGACGCTCCCCCACGCGTGAAGGTCGGCCACGATCCATCGGCGACGATCTTCGGAATTTGTTTCGTTTTTTTTTTCAATACTTTTTATTATAATCAGATCCGGTTAGATATAAGTACCTCCTGCCTATTTTAAATCGAGCTTACGAAGACGGTGATTATTGACTCTTTATAACATTTTTCTGATAGTGTGAATCAGTTGGCATTGTTTTTTTTTTATGTAAGGCATGGAAGTTAGAAATGATTTGGAGATATAACGATTTTATCATCATCATATCAGCTCATAATTACGTCTCGCTAAGGGGTTCGAACTTTTTTTTTTAAATTACTATTGATGAGCCCTTGGCATCATCTCACCTGATGGTAAGTGACGATGATACCGAAGATGGAAGCGGGCTGACCAAGATTCCCCAACGCAATGGGGATCTGGCTATCTTATCTTCAAACCGGAATACATCAATGCTGTTAACACTGATGTTTGGCGGCAAGACTTAGATAACGTGAGGGTTTCACCATAAGAAGATATAATCGTACATGTGAAATTCAAATTCGAAAACACGTTGGTACGTGGCAGGATTCGAACCACGACCTCCCGGACAGGAGGTAGCGGCCCTACCCGTTACGCCACCGATGGTCTATAGAACGATTTTATACTGTAAACTAAATATCTAAATTGATTTCTTAATAGTCAATTAAAATAAGTACTAAAGAGACTGAGAAGCGAGGGTAAGCGAGCACAAAGGCACACCCCGGACACTACATACAAAACAGGCGAGAAATGACATTTCTAAAAACAAATGACGAAGCAAATGAAATCACGGCGAAATCCTATACGTTCGAGAACCAAACGTAACTGTATCTCATCTTCAAGATTCAAGATTTAAGATATTTATTCAAAATAGGTGCAAATTACACTCTTTCTGATAGTCTTAAAGTAATGATTACTTACATAATTTCATTTGTAAAAATCAACAAATAAACAATTATTAGTTAATAACGTCAAAATCGAATCCGTGATATTAAAAAAAAACAAATTATGTCATGAGAACATGAAAAAAATATATGACACCAGAAGTTATCTTTGACAAGTGTAGGCCAGTTCACACGGACAGCACCTGGTCACGAGTATAACCCGAGAGTCAGCCATCGCTCCTCTCAACCATCTGTGACCAAACTTAAACCAATCTGTATTAACCTGGGAGACAGGGGGTGAGGTCGCAATCTAGAGATCGGCAGAGAGTGTCCATACTGTATGTTAGTACTAATATGTATACTTTGGCGAAGAAGCGAAGGTATTGTGAGGTAAAAAAATCAATGTTGAGATTTTAATGATGATCGATTGACTTACACTTGGAGTCTGAGAAAACGAAAAAAGTATGCGTGTGTGTTTTTGTGCGTCCGTCCGGTGCTCTAATTCCCAAACTACTGGACGGATTTGGGTAAAATTTTAGTTAGGACAACATTATTTTTATATCAAAATTTTTTTTTTCTAATTTCCCCTATCTTGATTTTGTAGGGCTGCCACCATGGTAAAAATAACGTAATTTGACGAAACTTGATACGTTACATGGCTTACAGCACGCAGTAGTTCGTTATTCCAAAAAATCGGAATAAGGTACCTCATGTATTAAGATTAATGGGGTCATTTGCAAGGTTTGGACCCATGATTCCTTTTATCAGCTGACATCAAGAATTCAAGATACGATATTTTTATTTTTTTCCATAATCACCCAAAATAACAGTTTTAAACCCTTGTATCTTTTTTGTTACTTATGGTATCAGTACAAAATAAATTTTAATATAGTTTATTATGTATCCTTGTTTTAGAAAAACAATATTTATTTATGCAGTTAGTACCATTAAAGTACTTTAAACCTCCCAAAGTCCCAAGGACAAGTTAAATTATTAAAGAATCTAATTTTTTAATGAATTACAAAAAAAACAGCGATCCTTACAGTAGTCACGTATGATGTGTAACATCTTTCATAAGTAAAAACCTAGAAACAAACATTAAATATTAATTTAGATATTTTATTTTAGATGTTTAAGGTATTATACTTAGTTTGATATTATTTTTAAGACAGATTAATTAAACTTATTGTGTTATCTTCATGTTAAAATAATATATAATAAAATTATTATTCACCAAAAAAAACATTTAAATTATAATAGGGATGACAACAGCATTAGAAATAAATTATCAACTCTTGATCACTAAATTGCTCTCCTACTTTAACTTCGAGAAACCTTAGGTACTCGTTTGGTTTTCTATCAAGTCTTCGATTTTTAATTCACCAAAATTACATAATGAGTATACATATGACGCTGTTAAACCATGACGACACGCGGTATTTCAAAAATTTTTAGAACAAGATGTCGTTTTGACAGATGATAAAAAGTAACTCAGATAACTAGCCTTCGTCATCTCTATTAAAAGGAGAACCTAAAATAAGAAATTAAATATAAGAAACCTCAGTTGCTCTAAGTAGGGAGGGACTAGGAATTCAGCGCCGGCCCTGGAGTAGAGCAAGAGAAGTGGTCGTTCTAGGAGCCAGGTGGCAAGAAGCGCCAAAAAGCCAAATGGAAAAAAAAACCATCGCAAAATAAAATTTTTAAGGCGCCTTGTAAGAGGCGCGGGGCAGTGTTGTCTGATCTTGTTTTATTTTAATCTGTAGGGAGAAACCTGAAAAATCCGTTGAAATTTTCGCAGATTGTGTCTAGATAAATTCGTAGATCTACAGACTTTTTTAAAAGCTTAATCTTACTTTTTTAACGCTAAATATGACTTTTGGAACGGCTACACTAGCCTTGAACCAAGTCCATAACCCGCTTTTGTTGTAAAATTAAATGGATGACAGCTCTTTTGTGAACAGCGGGCTTCATAACGCTATGAAATATAGCGGTACAAAGTGTTACATAACGTTAAAAATATTTCGTTACGTTTCAACAATAACGTTTTCGTCAAAAATACAATTATTTTTTTCCCATGCTCTATGTACCCACTAGATCTCTTTCTTTACGCACCTATACACTTAATAATGGCGCATTTACACTCAGCCCTTTTGGGCAGGGAAGTGAGCAGGTAAGTGGGCAGCGCAAGTATGCAAATAGGTCACTCGACGCGCTGTCGCTGCCATTGCCACAATTGTCGGTTTTCATGCGGAAGTCAAAGAGAATCAGCTGAGTGTAAACACTTACTTGCGTCGATGTTGCCGCAGAAGTACTTAGGGCAATAATATTTCGGGCAGTGGCAGGAGGAGTGGCAGGGGCTGAGTGTAAATTTTCGTGTCCCGGACCCCAGCAAGCACATGTCCTAGGGAGAATCCTAAATATCTCAAAATTTAGAGCTTAATTAGGGCATTAATCGTTAAGTTTCAGAATTAGGTGAGATGTGTAAATCCTGGGTAAAATTTTCGTGTCTCGAACCCCAGCAAACACATGTCCTAGAAAAATGCTAAATATCTAAAAATTTAGAGCATAATTACCTTTATAGCATAATTAATGAATCATTAAGTTTCAGAATTAGGTGAGATGTATAAATCCCGGGTAAGATTTTCGTGTCCCGGACCCCAGGAAGCACATGTCCTAGGAAAATCCTAAATACATATCTCAAAATTTAGAGCATAATTACCTTTATAATTATCATTAAGTTTCAGAATTAGGTGAGATGTGTAAGAATGTTTACTTTTCGAGATACATAAGCATTTAAAGGCGTGCTTGCTGAATGGATTCTACCAAGCAAGCACGCCCTGGTGCACGAAAACTACCAAGACATTGGGAAAACAAAAAAATCCTACATAAATGGATCCTGTTTTAAAACAGTTATTTATTATTTACAATAATATAACAACACGGAACACGTCAGTGCTCGCAGATTGTTGTTCTAATTGCGATGTTTATATCAACTATGTATTGTCAACTCTACAATAGCGTATGACCGATCCATTCATCATATTTTCATTTAATTTGTTTTTGTTTACATTTCCGAGCGTTTCCCTAGCCTTTAGTTCAATGGAATAGTATAGACAACATTCAGATTCTAAGCAAAACATAGTGGTCCAAACAGTAAGGAGAGTACTAGCTGGGTCATGGTCCACACCTAGTTTATGAGTCTTCTTCTTCTTCTTTGCCTTTTTCCACGTCAAGTAGGGACGGCTCTCCTATTTTTTCTGCGCCATGACATTCTGTCTAGGGTTGTCGGGTCGGGTAGATTCTCTTTTTGTGCGAGACTGGTCGTACTGGTGTACCACGTGTATGGAGGGCGTTCTCTGCCTCTCTTTTTGTCTCCGGCAGGTTCAAGGCCGTCTTCACAACATAGGCATCTTCTCGCCTCATTACGTGGCCGTACCACCTGAGACGACTTTCTTTGAGCTTCTCGGCTATAGGGGCCACCTTAAAACCAAGTTTATGAGTATGCTAAGGTATTGTCTTCTCCGTGGCGTAATGGTTAAGTTCATTAGCTTCACGTCAGGAGGTTGCGTGTTCGATTCCCGGCGGAGAGTCTAACTTTGGAAGACTCGGTTTGGTTGATGGAAGAGCATTTTCTAAGCCCGCCTCTAGCTAGACCACCATCTTATCTAAGTTATGCCGCCAAACATCAATATTAACAGCATTGATATGTTCCAGTTTGAAGATAAGATAGCCAGTTCCCCATTGCTTTGGGAAATCTTGGTAAGCCCACTTCCATCTTCGGCATCATCGTCACTTACCATCAGGTGAGATGATCCCAAGGGCTTACCTACCAATTGTGGACAAAAGAAAACAAATCTGAGTAATTACTTTGGTGATACAAATATGATGATGATGATGATAATTATCATCATCATATCAGCCGAAAATCGTTCACTGCTGGACAAAGGCCTCACCTAAGGATTTCCACGACGACCGGTCCTGCGCTGCCCGCATCCATCGGCCTCCCGCGATCTTCACCAGGTCGTCGGTCCACCGCGTGGGAGGCGTTTTTACGGATCTCCTGGTTTCTGATTCGATCACGTAGAGAAACTCCGAGCATAGCACGCTCCATTGCCCTTTGGGTGACCTTGAGCCTTATTATGAGGCCCATAGTAAGCGACCATGTTCCGTATGTCATCACTGGCAACACACACTGGTCAAAGACCTCAGTGTTGAGACACTGCGGTATTTGGGACGTGAAGATATTGCGAAGATTCCCGAACGCTGCCCAGCCAAGTTGGATTCGTCGGTTGATCTTTTTCTTAAAGTTGGACCTACCTAGCTTGACTGTTTGTCCCAGGTATACATATTCGTCAACAACTTCGAGTGTAGAGTCTCCAACATTTAGAGGGGTGGGTGCGACACGTACATTTAACATTATTTTCGTCTTGTCCATGTTCATTTTAAGACCCACTTGTTGAAAGACTTTACTGAGGCTATCGAGCATTGTGTTCCATAGTCTCAGCCATGGCCACGATATCGTCAGCGAATCGGAGGTGGGTTATGTACGCGCCGTTGATATTAATATTATCGAATCCACCCCAGTCAAAAAACAACAAGTTTAAAAACATCTTCCAGGGCGGCGGTGAACAGTTTCGGAGATATAACGTCTCCCTGTCTCACCCCTCGCTGCAACTGGATAGGTTTCAAGTTCTGATCCTGGAGGCGAACCGACATGGTGGTGTTTTCATACAGACAGACATATTATTACTCTTCACTTGACACTAATATTATTCTTCTCAAACTTAAATAACACTTCATTGTATATATCAAAATAAATAAATACGTATACAAAATTTAATAAACAACTAAGAGACGTACAATTTTGGCGGTGTCATCGCTGAGAGCGATTTCTACAAGACAACCCAGTGCTCGGAGAAAAAGCAAGCTTCTCTTCCGTATCCGCAGGAACTGAATAAATTAGGCCAGTCTTTACAGACTTATAGATCAGCATTTATTCAGTGGGTATAGTGTAGCGAGGTGATTTGACTCGCATCTCATCTGTGACCTCGCTACTAAAGTTCGTTCGCTGAATTAGCTGCACCTTTGATAAATGCCGCTCGTAAAAAGGATAAAGTAGTAGCGACAAACGAGGAGATCCGTAAGAGAATCAAAGTAACCGACATAGCTCTCAGAATTGCTAAACTTACGTGGCAGTGGGCGGGGCACATTGCTCGTAGAACAGATGGCCGTTGGGACAGTAAAGTTCTCGAGTGGCGACCACGCACCGGAAAGCGTAGTGTAGGCAGGCCTCCCACTCGGTGGACCGATGACCTGGTGAAGGTCGCGGGAAGCCGCTGGATGCGGGCAGCGCAGAACCGGTCGTCGTGGAGATCCTTGGGGGAGGCCTATGTCCAGCAGTGGACTTGTTTCGGCTGATATGATGATGATGATGAGTAGCGACAAAGGGGCCGCCCTGAGTTCAATCGTAGCACCGTAATAACCATGCTTCAGGACAGTTAACCTGCGTAAACGACCCAAACAATGAAGTGAAACTGAGCTATGACAGCTTCTGGAGTATACCCTAATTTAATCAATCTAACTCTCAACGATCCGGCCGAGGATAGGTCATCTCTACGCTAATCCTGGTGCAGCCACAGCAGCTCTGGACCTCAACTCTTCTCTCTTATCGTGTGGCACAATTAACCGTGCTATCCAAGGCATAGACGGCGGATGTCTGGTGTTGCACTTAACATCACCCGCGGTCGCGTGTAGGCATTTAGATTTACACCTACGGACGTGTGCAACGCGACCTTTATATACATCTAGAATCAGATGTGTAGGTTTCTCACGATGTTTTCCTTCACCGTTAAAGAAAGTAAATGTACGTAAGTTTCAAAAAACTCATTGGTACATTTGCCGTCGGCCGTTGACGTCGGCCGACGTTGTTCTATCGGATGCCCGCGAATGAACTACATCTAACAACAACTATCACCGAGTCGCCAATAGGAATCATCAAATCATAATGCATGTGTTTCATTAATCGATACAAAGTCCTGAGGCTTTCATTATCATCTCCGCAGCATGAATGTTAAGGAGTCAAAACTTCCATCATCGGCTCACCTGAATAACTTGAAAGTATACAACTATCGGTCTATACGTACCTACGTATCTAAGTATAATATTTAAAGAATTATCCTCCAACTCCTTACCTTCCATCATCAGCTCATCAACATCCTAATTACCAGTCGCAAATACTTGAATAGCATTATAAAATACATGAAACACATAAAACGTGCCTGTAAAATTTTAGGGTAACCCTCGATTTGGGATCCCATCATTAGATACTGACTTGGTGACGATGTGACTACCTCCGGAGTATACTCTTTCGAATATATAAAGAATTTTAAAAACCGGTCCACAATTGGCAGAGTAATCGGTGAAAATACTTTAAAAAAATATAAAAAGAATACATACAGTGAAAAATAGAACCTCCACCTATTTTGAAGTCTGATAAAAATCTGACCCGTTTTTATCGCAGTAATTACAGAGTGACACTCTATCTAGAGAGTAAATAATCAAAGTGTCTACCTACCCAGGTCTACTGATGACCGAATGAACCTTGCGGGAGTCCGCTGGTTGCAGTGCCTCAGGATTGCTCTTAGACAATATGGACGTTAATGGTGAGTCATAATATTATATTCAACTCAAGGCACCCAAAGAGCAATGAAGTGAGCTATGCTCGGAGTTTCCCTATGTGATCGAAATTATTAGGAGATCCGTAGAAGAACCAAAGTAACTGCATGGCTCTCAGAAACGCTTCGTGGGCGGGGCACAAAGCTCGTAGAACAGCCATCTGTTGGGGTAGTAAAATTCTCAAGTGATGAACGCGCATCGGAAGACTTGGCGTAGGCTCGCCTCCTACTCGATGGACCGACGTCCTGGTGAAGGGCGCAGGAAGCTGCTGAATGCGGTCAGCGTAGGACCGGTCAATGTAGAAATTCTTGGGGAGGCTTTTTCAAGCAGTGGATGTCATCAGGCTGATACGATTATGATAATGTTCAACGGTGGACATCTCCCGGCTAAAATGATGATGGAAGGTGCCTCTCTCTCTCTCTCATTACCGAAGATCGCGGTCTTGCGTTTTGAACCGTGTAAATTGTCTCCATTGGTTTTGGTCCATGGTCGCCCTCACCACCTGACAGAAAATTTTAGAGGTGGTGCCTTCTATGACCTGGTCACTCCATCGTGTTGGCGATCAACCTCTTGATCTTTTCCCTTCGATGTGGCCAACAATGATTAGTTATTCTAGATTTTCCCCTAGATGAAAAGCACCATGTACTGTTTTACCCAACTGCAGAGAAAGGAGTGTAACGTTTTTCGAGTGTATGTATGTAAGTATGTATGTACGTACATACATTCTTTCATTTCTGAGCCTGTAGCTAAAGCTTGATGGATTTTGGAGTGCGAGGTGTCGTTAGATTCGTCTTGTTCCCGTGAGTGACATAGGATAATTTTTTACCCCACTGCCCACTTATTTTTAATTAAATTGTTTAGGTTATTAATAGTCATTTAATAATCAGAATGCTTTCCAAGAACACCTGATTGCGTCGTAAGAAAAGTTCTTACAAAAAGGCAGCGCCTGTGAAAACCATTGTATTGTTTCAATGTCGCGTCTATAAGAAATGTTGTATTTTTTGTCGACAACTATATTAATTATATCGCCGCACTTAGCCCTGATCGGCTGAGGACAAAGCGAGTTAACAAGAAAAATTAAAACTACTGTAAACTCCCGTATACTTAGTTAGTTTGCCATTTATTGTACGGTGTAAACTAAATCGAGGTCGGAGATATGTGCAAGCAACGTAACCTATGTTACTACGAGACGTACACAGGGCGTTACAAAGTGTAAAACCCGTTAAATAGGGCTTTTGCTCATCATACTGAACAACTTTTCTGAGGAACTCAAAGTCATTAAAAAAAATCGATGTTCATACAAAAAATCATTAAATTGGTCAATCAGCCGATCGATTTCTAAAAAGAGTTCAATTTCTATGACAATGGGTCTCCTGGGAAAAGTAGTTTAATATGGTGGGCAGAAGCCTCACTTAACGGCTCCTACACCAATTTTGTTACACCCTGTATAAGCTACGAACTATTACAACCTAGTAAACCTACTTTATTTTCATACACCAAGTACATTTTTACCCTAGATTTAAGTAGGTATTTAAGAATTCAACTTTATTTCAAAAGCTTTTTTAACTCGAAATTTTTGTATGTAAGTTTGTTTAGGTAGGTCAAATCTTGCAAACGATTTACTAAAATAAACATAAGTCACTAGACTTCCAGAACCTACTTTATTTTCATACACCAAGTACATTTTTACCCTAGATTTAAGTAGGTATTTAAGAATTCAACTTTATTTCAAAAGCTTTTTTAACTCGAAATTTTTGTATGTAAGCTTGTTTAGGTAGGTCAAATCTTGCAAACGATTTACTAAAATAAACATAAGTCACTAGACTTCCAGAAATCCGGTAAAGCTGAAATTTGGTATGAAGCCGTATGCCCGATGACAATAGATATCTTTTTGGTTTTTTGAAGTTGATCTGATGATAAACTTTGGAGGTGGAATCGAGGTCCCAGGATCGTCTTTTATTTATTTTCAATAGAATCATGGGAAATACTGTGCTCGCCTTGTTTGAATTTGGAAACGTGTATTTATATTCACATTTTGCACAATGAGGCTTTTGAGCATAAAAACTGTTTTCAAATAAAAGCTTGTATCTACCTAAAAGTTTTTAGGTTATTCGAAAATTGGGGATCGGACTGCATTAAAAATAAAATCTGAAATACTATTTCCTAAACTGCTGTCCTCTTGAAGTTTCAAAAAAGCTTACTTGTTTTGTTTTCCATCACGTCTTATTTTATTTTTTATTTTATTTTATTTTATTTTATTCAAGAACACAACAGTCACATAAGTACATAATTAAATGAAATTGTTAAATTTTTCAATTTTCAATTCTTCAATTTCTTCAATTTTTAATTGATCAAATTCACAAAATAAGTTCTTCAATGACGCTTAAAACCTATGACGTCACTTGTGGGTATTTCAAACATTTTTAGAACAAAACTTTGTTTTTGACAAATTATAAAAGGTAACTCAAATGACTAGCAGTCCGATCCTCTATTATTTCGTTTTACTACATTTAAGAAAACACTGTGTCCGAAAGCAAGACAATTATGAAAGTTTTTTATAAAACCTCTGCGGCTTCATTTCACCTTAGTATATGTCTTAGTCTCTGTATACATTCACCATCTGTTCTTTAACATTATCGTATAAGCCGAAAGACGTCCACTGCTGAGTAAAAGCCTCCTCCAAGGATTTCCACGGCGACCGGTCCAGCGCTGCCCGCATCCAGCGGCTTCCCGCGGCCCTAACCACTTCACCAGGTTGTCGGTCCACCGAGTGGGAGGCCTGCCTATGCTACGAATCCGGTGCGCGGACACCACTCGAGAACTTTTTTACCCCAACGGCCATCTGTTCCCCGAGTTATGTGCGTGCACCGCCCGTTGCCACTTAAGTTTAGCAATTCTGTGAGCTATGTCGGTTCGTTTACCTTGGTTCTCCTACAGATCTGCTTATTTCTGATTCCATCGCATAGGGAAACTCCGAGCTTGAGTATACGTACATCATATTCTGACAGCCTGTCTATAAAGACATTACACGGGAACTAAATAAATAAAACATTTTCAACTAAAAATAAGACAACCAAGGGTGTTGTTATATGTACACGATTTTAAAATTGAGTCCAACAGCACGTAGTGTTTAGTCATAATTATAAATAGAGCTGCCATCCGTCATTTCTGGGTTTCCCCGGATATGTCCTAGTTTGTAGGGAGCGTCCGGGGCTGTCCCGGTCAAACCCGGACACTATTTGTGATAAGAGAAATCCGTTTAATTGAATGATTTGCAATAAATTAAAGCATATCAAAGTTAAAAATTCTACCCTTCCCTACCTTACCCTACACTACACTACCTTACCCTACACTACACTACACTACATTAAACTACCCTACCCTACCCTACCCTACCCTACATAAGAACCTTCTCCTGACAAAAACGAACTCGACAAAAAAAGAATTTGCGAAATCGGTCCAGCCGTTCACGCGTGATGCCGATGCCGTGACCAAGGGAAATAGGGATTCATTTTTATTAGGGATGCATCCGATACCGATACCGATATATCGGCGATACTTCGGGTTTGCCGATATATCGGTATCGGCGATATTTTTATGGCAGATTCAACGATACTTTTCAAATTTCGCGCTTTAAAAATGTAATGTAAACGCGCGTGTTGTCCCATCTATTTCGTTGCAAACGAGGCATCTGTCGCATCTGAGAGACTATTTTCCACCGCAGGTCTTATTCAAACAGACATGCGAAATCGCCTTTGCCTTCAAAACTTAAGAATGCTTTGTTTTTTAAATATAAATCTTATAAATGTTAATTTTGATTACTAAACTATTAATTAATTGTGTTTTATTTATTCTACCTTCCTTTTTGAATTCAATAAGCGTATCGGTATCGGTATCGCCGATATTTTTATAAGAGTATCGGTATCGGTTTCGTATCGGCAAAAAGGCGTATCGATGCATCCCTAATTTTTAAATATATAGGGTGAATTTAAATTGGTTCTTGATAACAAGGGATATAAATGTACTCGTGATTATAAACAACTCTCCCAAAGAAACTATATGTCAAATCACAAAAAAGTTTTGGTCCTTTATACTTTTTTGCCGATTTGTTAACTTATTATGTATCGAGGACCAAAAATTTTTTTTACTGATTTGACATATAGTTTCTTTGGGAAAATTGTTTGTAATCACGAGTACATTCATATCCTTTGTTATCAAGAACTAATAAAGGTCACCCTATATATAGATATTATATTATATGTAGTGTATTGTAGGGTAGGGTAGGGTAGTGTAGTGTAGTATAAGGTGGTACGAAGTTCGCCGGTTCGCTGGTATACGATAATAACGTTGATTCATTAATCATTATACTGAATTTTTTTAGTGCGTCCAGGTATATATTTTTTATTTCACTCAAATGTCCGTATTGAAATTTTTACCCGGGGTCTGTAATTTAGGTGATGGCAAGCCTAGCTTTAAAGGACTCTTAACATTTGTAGATAAGTACGTATATACCCGTAGTCTAAACCAAGCTGGAAACAACAAAGCCCTACTGCTTACTATCGTTATATGACCAAACAACACCTTGTGACTGATGTTTACATCATCCCAAAGCAAAATGTTAGAAACAACATTGCCAAACCGTTCGTGGTCGTTGAACCATAGCAGCTTCTATGAAATTGATATTTTATTCTGACCAATGCAATTTAGCTGTGATTTCACTGCGCAAGTCGTCGTCGGGTTTTTAGGTGTGTTTTTTACAGTCTAATGTACGTACAGACAAACAAAAGGCAATAATTTTGCAACCGCTTACTTGGTAGTACAATAATATTAATAATTGACCGCGCTGAACACTTTAAAAGCCGACTGCAATCGCAAATTTGGCTCCTTTTTTATTTTTGTTAATTTTCTAAACAAGTACATAACCGATGTTGATTAAATATATATGAGACCATCCTGAAAACATAAGCTATCAATTAAAAAAAGAATGATCGAAATCGGACTACGCTGTAAAAAGATATGCGTGGTCATACATAAATTAACCGCCTACGTGGCGTATTGGTTAGTCCAGGAGGTCGCGGGTTCGATTCCCGGCGGGGTCAACATTGTAAGACGCGGTTTGGTTGGTGGTGGAGCCTGGCTATCTAGCACCACCTTATCTAAGTCTTGCCGCCAAACATCAGTGTTAACAGCATGGGTGTGAAGATAAAGATAAAATATAAGATAAAATAACCAAATCTACACTGCGTTGGGGATTCGTGGTAAGCCCGCTTCCATCTTCGGCATCATCTTCACTTACCATCAGGTGAGATGATGCCAAGGGCTTATCAATTGTGTTTTTTTTAAAACGGTCAAGCGCGAGTCGCACTAGCACTCCGAGGTTTCCGTAGCACCTCCATCTCCACACAACTACAATGATACCTAATCACATTACAAACAAAAGACATCAACGCGCGCGACAAAAACATGTTTTTTTTTAACATTCAGTTTGGACTCCTTAGTGTGAGTACGACTCGCATTTTGACCGATTTTTAATATATTTTGTTGTTTTCAGATTAGTACTAATGTCACATTAAGTTTCATGCTTGTATATATTACCGTTTTTATAATAGAGCCAAATCAAAAACACGTTTTTTATATGGAGTATACTTAACCTATATAACAAACCCTCAGAAGTATTGAAAGATCTATTCAAAGATACTCCATACGATAGTGTACGTCAAAGTAACAAAAACTAACACCACTTTACATGTAGGGGAAAGAATCAAAAAAAAAATATTCAAGATTTTATTGTGCCACTTTATTGGTGTGATTTATATATTGTATACCCATGCCAACTTACAGCTTTCTAGTACTAAAAGTCTCTGAGCTAAGTCGCGGACAGACAGACAGACAGACAGACGTGGCGAAACTATAAGGATTCCTTATAGATTTCGGAACCCTAAAAATTCGTTAAACTGGCAAAGTATAAGTCCGACTCGTGCTTCGAGGGTACCACAGTACCACTACCGTTACATTATAAATAATGTGATATGCATATATGTACCCACTAGGGATGCATCCGATACCGATACCGATATATCGGCGATAGTTCGGGTTTGCCGATATATCGGTATGGGCGATATTTTTATGGTAGATTCAACGACACTTTTCAAATTTCGCGCTTTAAAAATTTAATGTAAACGCGCGTGTTGTCCCATCTATTTCGTTGCAAACGAGGTATCTGTCGCATCTGAGAGACTATTTTCCACCGCAGGTCTTATTCAAACAGACTTGCGAAATCGCCTTTGCCCGCAAAACTTAAGAATGCTTTGTTTTTTAAATAAAAATCTTATAAATGTTAATTTTGATTACTAAAACTATTAGTTAATTGTTTTTTATTTATTCTACCTTACTTTTTGAATTCAATAAGCGTATCGGTATCGGTATCAGTATCGCCGATATTTTTATAAGAGTATCGGTATCGGTATCGTATCGGCAAAAAGGCGTATCGAGGCATCCCTAGTACCTACGTATTTACTTGAATAAAGAGAAGAGGAAAGACCCTGCTGGAGTTCATAAATCCCATACAAACGTAATATTTGATTCATATGTTAACCAAAGAACCGATTTTGAAATAATTTTATATCGATAATCAGGTGACGTATATCTGTGTCTGTACCGTATTAGACTTTTTTGAAAAACAAAACAGGAATCCATTTAATAACAATAAACTTGTTTTCCGCCTTTTACTTTAAAAGCAAGTTTATTGATCAATAATGGATTCCTGTTTCGTTTTTCAAAAAAGTCTAATGCGGTACAGACACAGATATACGTCACCTGATTATCGATATAAAATTATTTCAAAATCGGTTCTTTGGTTAACAAATTAATCAAATACAACGTTTGTATGGGATTTATGAACTCCAGGTATTACATATAACTTTAGAACGAGAAATTATATCGTACCAAAAACATAAATGTTAAAAAGATTCAAGTTCGATAAAAAAAGGGCAGAGATCTAATTGGTTATAAAGTTCTATAGTGGATTCTTAAATTATAGCTACGTGAAATTAAACTGAAATATTTATTACTAGCTTTTGCCCGCGGCTTCGCCCACGTGGACATAGCTTTTATGACTCTTTATGAAGGGTGAGTGGTGCGCGAGCCGCAATCAGCTCGCAAGCGTGGACATGAGTTTTCTCCAGGTACCTCAGGAACTGTATCGGGCTATTCTGATTAGCAGTCTTTGTCACTCCCCCCCCCCCCTTCAACAAATTCTATACAAAAAAATCACTTTAATCCGTTGCTCCGTTGCGACGCCACTGACGTGCGCGAGCGTAGAAAACAGTTGTCCCCAAATCCCTCGGGAACTATGTCAGGATATACTTATTAGTAAATTATATTTTCCACCTCATTTCTGTGCTAAAAATCACACCAATCCATTTTTTCGTTACGATTTTAAATTTTGCGAACAAAGAGTATTGTTTTAGTTTCCTCAGGAACTGCATCGGGCTATGATAATTTCCACAGATGAAAGGTTGACTATTTCATTCCCAGTGATACAGACTACCTGCATGCCAAATTTCATCATGTTGAAGTGTGAATAGGTAACAAACAAACAAACACATTTTCACATTTATAATACTAAATATAAGTAAGGATTTCTAAATCTTAAATAAAATATAGAGCGTCGGTGGCAAAACAGTTAGGGCCACTACCTCCTGTCCGGAAGGCCGTGGTTCGAATCTGCCACTTACCAATATCTATACGAATATCGATTTCATACTGGTATGTACGTTTATCCGACGCTCTTACGGTGAGAAAAACATCGTGAGGAAACCTGCACACGCCTGCGAAGAAATTCGAAGCTTATGTGTGAATTCAATCAACCCGCAATGGGCCCACGTGATCGTCTAAGGCCAGATCGCCCTAACTCAGGGCAGGTCGAGCCCCTTGGTGGAGACCTATATAAATTGATATGATGAAATAACACATTACCTATATTATCAAAAAACTAATTCAAATCATTATAGGTATCAATCTAGTAATAAAATTTCCTAACAATATTAATATGGGTCAAATTCTCGAGTCGTATCAGCTCCAAAGGAGCCCAAGACGCACTCCTCGTTGCCGCGCTGGATGGCAATAGACAACCTTAGCAGCAGGTAGGACCTCACGTCACATCTCCTCTCTCGAAGGCGAAGGCCAATCTCCTTTGTGAAGGCAAAGGCCTCTGAGGGTTCAGCAGCCGGTTGTCTCACAGACCATCGGCAAAAAGCAGTAATTTGCCTCCAAGACCGAGAACTTATTATGATTCTGTCTCGCCGCACGGGTGAGGTGTGTGGCAGAAAAAGTGGCGACCCAAAGCAGGCACGTTCCTCTCTGCCATGGCACCTGTTTAAACCGTCCGGCCTTTTGCTATCAGATCGACTAAAGCCCGGCCGGCGGCTGCATCAAAGATGGAATATTCCATCTGGCCGAGACCAGTGCCCTCCGAGTGAGGTCATTAAGGAATTGGTGACGTGGGAATCTTCACAAACAACGACTGCAACTCAGTGAGTGATGGACAATTGCCTCCACCGTGGACCCGCAAATACATTGATGAGGTTCACAGATATTGATATTGCAGGCGGAGAGCAACTGCCACACGCAAATAGTCGCCGTCAGAAGAGTTCCCATATCTGTGCCTCCTGTTAAAAGATGCTAAACTCGCTTTATGTGTTTTTATTTTTTACACGATTGGAATCTGTAAAAAAATACCTCTCTGTTTGTCTATGAAACACATCGCTACGTACCATAGTTTAAAGTAGCGTATGCTGAAAAATACATAAAAGAAATCCAATCAAAAGTTTGAAACAATATTTTAATGTTTTAATACAACTTAAGCGCGTTTTATTATCCCTACAGCGCCATCTATTGACATTCTGCTACTATGATTATAATGTTTGGTATGTGTAGCTAATAAATAGAAAAAAGTACTCTATTGCTATTATTGTAAGTATCGATAGATAATTTCCCACGGGACCTCTTTAGTTTTCCGGGATAAAGAATACCCGACTATACAATCATGGTCAAAACACCCCATCCCAATGTAAAGGTTTCATATTGTTACGTTGAGCCAATCTAAAGATACAATTTTTTGCATTCCTGTAGGAAACCTAATTTTTTTGGGATTCACAATGTCCCAGTTTCAGTTCTCGATAATGGTATCAACGTGTAAAATTTGATTGTAATAGGTTAAGCCACATTTGCGTGGTGAGCCATTCTATAAATGAATACTTTTGATTTTCCCACGGGAACTCTTGAATTTTCTGGGATAAAAAGTATCCTATATGTTAACCCGGGCTATAAGGAACCACCATATAAAATTTCATCAAAATCGGCCCGGTAGTTTTTGCGTGATGCGCGAACATACAGACAGACAGACAGACAGACAGACAGACAAAAATTCCAAAAGTTATTGTTTTGGCCTCTGTATCGTTAGTAATGTCCACCACAGTTATTATTTTCCAAAAATATTCCATGTACAGACACGGCCCCGTTACAGTTTTATTATATTAATATTATATATTATATTATTATATTATATTATAGAGATAGACTTCAAATAAAAGGTGATGTATAACGGTTTTCAGATACTTCAACTATTTAATTTTGTGAAAGCTTACTATGTTACAACATTAGTAGCACAGAACATAACAAACTTTCTTTTAAGCAACTGAAAACCATTGTATTTCTCTATTATTTGTAAAAGTCAATAAATATTTTAGTTTTTAATTTCCGTAGCTTCGATTTAAGAATTCCCTAATAGAACTTGCTGCCCATTCAGATCTGGACAGTGTTTTTGTATCGAAGATGGCTACTTTTTATATTAAACTAGCTTTTTCCCGCGACTTGCCCGCGTGGACATCGTTTTTATGACTGTCTTTAACGACCTTAATGACTTAAGTATTGCGACTATAAATTGAAATGTAAGCTATCCTATCTTTTAAGTTGGGTCGATTTGCACACAGTGTGCAAATCAAATTTAAAATCGGTTCAGTAGTTTAGGAGTCCATCGCGGACAAACATCGTGACACATAATTTATATATATAAAGAAGATGTTTTTGGTGGGATTAAATTACAAGTCTATACATTAGATAATATAGTGTAATAATAATCGTATCTATCTATGATATTAGTGTTCCCTACATATTATACTATGTAACGATTAATTTTGGTGTCATTTCTAAATTTATGTATAGAAAAGTTTTTGCCAGCGGCTTCGCTCGCGTAAACATAGTTTCTATGACTGTCTTTGAAGGTGCGCAGTGCGCAAGCCGCAAAAGCCTGGCGAGCGTGGAAAAAAGTAGCTTACCTATATGTTAATTCAGGTCCCAATCTGTCTACTTACCAAATTTCAGCCAGATACGTTCAACAGTTTTTGCGTGAAAGAGTAACAAACATCCATACATACATCTATATTCTATATTAGCTGTTTCCCGCGACTTCACCCGCGTGGACAACGTTTCTATGACTTTTCGAGGTTGCGCAGTGCCCGAGCGTGGAAAAAAAATAGCCTATGTGTTAATCCAGGTCCTAATCTGTCTACCTACCAAATTTCAGTCAGATCCGTTTAGTAGTTTTTGCGTGAAAGAGTAACAAACATACATCCATACGTCCATACATCCTTACAAACTATCGCGTTTATAATATTCGTAGGATAGTATATAAAACTAGCTGTCCCGGCGAACTACGTACCGCCTTACATTACATTACACTGCCCTACCCTACTCTACCCTACACTACACTACACTACCCTACCCTACACTACACTACCCTACCCTACACTACCCTAACCTACACACACTACACTACACTACCCTACACTACCCTACCCTACCCTACATACACTACACTACACTACCCTACCCTACACTACACTACCCTACACTACACTACCCTACCCTACCCTACACTACTCTACCCTAAAATAAAATAGATGTTGGCCGATTCTCAGACCTACTCAATATGCTCACAAAATTTCATGAGAATCGGTCAAGCCGTTCCGGAGGAGTACGGGAACGAACATTGTGACACGAGAATTTTATATATAAGACTAGCTGTCCCGGCGAACTACGTACCGCCTTACATTACATTACACTGCCCTACCCTACCCTACCCTAAACTACACTACACTACCCTACCCTACCCTACACTACACTACCCTACCCTACACTACCCTACACTACACTACCCTACCCTACCCTACACTACCCTACCCTACATACACTACACTATCCTACCCTACACTACCCTACAATACACTACCCTACACTACCCTACCCTACCCTACACTACCCTACCCTACCCTACACTACCCTACCCTAAAATAAAATAGACGTTGGCCGATTCTCAGACCTACTCAATATGCTCACAAAATTTCATGAGAATCGGTCAAGCCGTTTCGGAGGAGTACGGGTACGAACATTGTGACACGAGAATTTTATATATAAGATAATCTGAGTCGTATATTTTGACTTTACTTTCAGTGCTTTTTACTTATTTTCCTTTTCCCTTGTAATTTCATTGTAACTGACAAACGGGGAAATGAAGTTAGCTTCGTCACAGAATATATATTAGTGGCTTGGTTGCATCATGCACATGCACATCCAACTTGGTTGCAAGTTCGCTATATTATTCCGTTTAGCCTATCGTACTGGGTGGTACTGGCCAGCTGTATAATATTGATCGGCTTCTTTAGTTGACCACAATCCACTGCTAGGTAACCGCCTAACCTACTACGAACCTCTACCTACCTATAAAATTAACGACTTAAATATAAGGCTGGTCACAAAAAAAACAGTATAATGACTGCCAATTCAACGTCTTCCTTGAAAGTATTAAAGAACATGCAACATGCACTACTTACCTGTTTTAATGCTTTCCTCTCTAAACACCGGGTTTTCTGGAAGAAATCGCTTTGAGCGATAAGACCGTCCAAATTGTGTCGCTATACTACCTGAATCAGATTTTGTTTTAATAGTTTTTTTAATTGTACGGTGTGTGCAATGAAGAGTATATTTTATTTTATCTTATATCCAGATTGGTTACAGTTTGGTTGTCGAACGTATAGGATTTCGCCGCCATTTTGTTTTTTCCGTCATTCCTTTTTTGAAATGTCATTTCAGGCCCGTTGTATGAAGTGTCCGGGGTGTGCTTATGTTCTTATTTTGTCATAACTCGTCTCGTCTTGTCTTACCTCGACCGTTTCCGTGCTTCAAAAGCCACGCTAAGTCATTGGTGCCGGTTGCTATCACTAGATGGCAGTTGACAGTCGTGATGCCTTGTCAGGTGCCTTTGTCGGCGGCTTGAAAAAATTCTGACAATAGGGTTCGCCACTAGCCCTACAACCTTTATCCACTCGGACTTGACCTTCGTGTTTTGGAAGAGATTCGTGCCTCAGCAATAGGGACGTATAAGGGTTTTTATTCTCTGCGTGATCGAATCAGAAACGAGAAGATCCGAAGGAGAACCAAAGTAACCGACATAGCTCTCAGAATTGCTAAACTTAAGTGGCAGTGGGCGGGGCACATAGCTCGGATGGCCGTTGGGATAACAAAGTTCTCGAGTGGCGACCGTGCACCGGAAAGCATAGGATGGCTTCTCACTCGGTGGACCGATAACCTGGTGAAGGTCGCGGGAAGCCACTGGATCCGCATCCAGCGCAGAACCGGTAGTCGTGGAAATCGTTGGGGGAGGCCTATGTCCAGCAGCGGACGTCCTTCGGCTGATATGATGAAGGGTTGTTAACTTATAGAGGGTGTAACAAAATTGGTGTAAGTCCCATTAACTGGGGCTTCTACTCATCATACTGAACAACAACTATGACAATGCTGAAATCCCAAAAAAAATGTGAACTCTTCATGCAAATCGATCAGCTGGTCGACCGACTTTGTGCATTTTTGTATGGAGGGAAGGCCCTATTGACTATGGGTTTCTTGGAGAAAGCTGTTCAGTATGATGAGTAGGACCCCCCCTTAACGGGTCCTACACCATTTTTTTACACATGTACATATATGCTCCTCATTTCGAACCCCTACGATCCGAATGAGGAGAATGTTAGCTGCATTGATTGATGATGAATTTTGTATGGGATCTAATCGTACTTCTCACTGCAATTCTGCTGAATTCCATTTTTGAGATTCGTCGTACTTAGTCTGTGGCCGGTCTTACAGAAAACTTAGCGTGACTTTTATACAGCTACGTTTGTTTATAGCTACTTTTATATAGCTACGTTTGTTTATAGCTACTTTTAACCGCTTTTGTATTCATAGAGGTGTTATTTAAACTCTCCCAAGTGACTTTTCCCAGTTTCTTTATAGTATTTGCGTAAATTCCATAGATACCTTTTTTACCCGAATGCGCAAGAAGGAGGGTTATGTTTTTAGAGTGTATGTATATTTATTTCTTAGGCATACTCTGTAACCTAAACAGCTTGATGTATTTTGTACTCGTTAGATTTGTCTTTATCCCATGAGTGACACCCACACACACGCCCACACCCACCCACACACACACACACACACGCCCACACCCACACACACACACGCACCCACACACAAATACACGCATTGCATGCTTGCATGATGGTAGTTTAAGATTGCAATTATTTGACGTTAAATTTAGTGAACCTTTTTTGCTGCATGTGGAGAATATTTGTGTAAACTTTTTTTGGTCAATAAATAAAATTATTAAATTATTAGCAGAGATATGCTATATATATGGGGAGGTAGATAGGTTAAATGCGTCCTAAAAGTGAAGCAAAAAAAAGATGCCAATTGGCATCTCTTTTCATAGTAGCATTCGGTAGGTACCTATTATAATGTGTGTGTAAATGGATTCGATTTTCAAATGTGGTTTGTTAGTGCATAGCATAACCCATCTATGGTAACAAATCTCTGATTATTAGTGATATAGTTAATTAGTTACTTTTTTACCCGAATAGTCAAAAAAGTCGGTGGCGTACTGTCCGGGAGTACCAATGTGATTTCGATTTCATAATATGAACGTTTATCCGACGCTCTTACGGTGAAGGAAAACGTGAGGAAACCTGCACACGCCTGCGAAGAAACTCGAAGGTTGTGTGTGAAGTCGACCAACCTGCACTGGGCCCGCGTGGTCGACTAAGGCCCGATCGCCCTTATTCAGGGTAGGCTCGAGTCCCTCGGTGGGGATGTATATGAGCTGATAAGAAGAAGAAGAAGTAAAAAAAGAGGTTATTTATTTCTTAGGCATGCTCTGTAGCCCAAACGACTTGATGGATTCTGGAGTGCAAGGTGTCGTTAGATTCGTCTTAATTCCGTGAGTGACATAGAATAGATTTTTACGCGACTGGACAAAAATAGGGGTTAAGTTTTTATGCAGTCGGGTTTATTTATTTATTTATTTACACTTATAGTACACCAAAACAATTTTGTAATGTTAATACGTAGAGATACTATAATAACGTGTACAGTAGGCGGTCTTATTGCTAAAAGCAATCTCTTCCAGACAACCTTTCATTATAGGAAAGCACGAAATACTTTATAATTAATTCCTAAAGTTATTTTATACACAACTGAATAAGCCTTTGCCGTCATCTCACCTGATGGAAAGTGCCGATATGCCGAAGATGGAAACGGGATTACCATTATTCCGAAACGTAATGGCGAAGTGGCTAACTTATCTTCATAACTACATGCTATTAACATATTATTGATGAGTGGCGGCAAGACTTAGATAAGATACTGGTAGCTAGCCAAATAATAATAATAATAATAATAAAGCTTTATTTAATTCCATACAGATTATTACAACGATAAATTTATATTATACATAATAGCCATTGTTAAATTAATAAATATATTAAACATATATCACTTTCTGTTTTTATAGTATTTAGTTCTATTCTAATTTTAGTTATTAGCCAAATAGGCTTAGAAAATGCCCTACCATCAATCAAACCGAGTCACGAAGTAACTAGTATCTCATCTGTGCCGAGTCTTACATAATGAGACCCCGCCGGAAATCGAACCCGCGACCTCTTAGTCTGAAGCGAATGGACTAACCATTACGCCATGGAGGCGGTTAAAACCTAATAGGTATGTAGGAAATGTTTCGGTCATTTAGGTACGTCCGACAGTATTATCATCAGACAAGTCATTTTGTAAAGTGTAAGAAACGATTTAGACTGTGACAAAAGTATCTAATTATGTATAACTACCTACCTACACAACTAAAAACCGGCCAGGTGCGAGTCGGACTCGCGCAGAGTAGGATTCCGTAATCTAATCAAAAAATAAATATGTATATTTTGAAAAACAAAGTCATTTTAACATTTTGTATCGAAAATCTATGAAATTTTTACAAATCCTATTACACAATTTTAATTGGTCAACTATTACTTATAAGGTATGTTATAAGGTATATACGCTGGATGCGGGCAGCGCAGAACCGGTCGTCGTGGAGATCCTTGGGGGAGGCCTATGTCCAGCAGTGGACTTCCTTCGGCTGATATGATGATGAATATAAGGTATCACGGCTAACTAGGCTTGTTAGCCGTGATAGCTTTCCTTTTAAATTGATTGTATTTCCCACTATTTACTTACATATCCTGAAATAGCGGTATAGCTGGAAGAGAGGGACACTGGACTCTAACAAAAATTATCACTTTAAAGCTTAATATTTCGCAAACGGATTGCTGAATCAAAAAACGGTTTAGTAAACCGACAGTAGTTTTGAAAGACCTATTCAACGGTACCCCGCACGTTAGGGTACGTCAACAAAAAAATCATCCCTTCTTTACATATATTGGAGGTACCTACCCTAAAAAATTATTAAAGATTTTATTGCACCACTTTGTCGGCGTGATTTATATATATACCTAAGCCAAATTACATCTTTCTAGTTTCTAGTCTGAGCTAAGCCGCGGACAGACAGACAGACAGACAGACAGACGGACGGACAGACACGTTACCTGGGGCTTTTACTCTACATACTGAACAACTTTTTTCTATGATTTGGTGAAATCGCAAAAAAAAACTTTGTACGAATCGATCAACTGATCAATTTTCTGCTTTTTTGTAGAAGATAAGATAGCCAGTTTCCCCATTGCGTTGGGGAATCTTGGTAAGCCCGCTTCCATCTTCGGCAACATCGTCACTTACCACCAGGTGAGATGTTGTCAAGGGCTTACCAATTGTGAATAAAAAAAAATAAGTTTTTTTTTAGAATTGTCTATGGGTTCCTTGGGGATAGTTGTTTAGTATGATGAATAGAACCCCCAGTTAACACGTCCTACACTATTTTTTTACACCCTGTGTAGGTGAGATAGACAAACTATAAGATTAATAGGTAATTAATAAAAATGTTTTGGTCTGATTGACTCTGAGAAGAAGAAAAAACATGTTTTCTCGCTTGCTAGAGAAGCTGTTTTTAGCTGAATACTACATTATGCAACATCAATATTTTTCACGAGCGGTTGCCTAGTACGTACGGATGAATGGCTGTCAGGGTTCCGACGACGTCACGCTTCACGCTGTGCGATTGCATCGTTAAGTGGACAATTTACTAAACGCTTGTGATTTGTTGCCACCTGGCTCTAACTATAGAAGAGAGCGATTAGTGTGTCGAACAAGTCTTGATAGATAAAACGTGCTTAATTACCTATCTTTTTCTAGTTCTGTATTGGCATAAGGCGGTTCAATAAGCACACTAGCGCCATCTAGCGCCGCCAATAGAAATAAAAAATTTACTCACTCTTATGGTTTCGTTCCCGGGATCCGGGAAACGGGAATTCCCGGGAAAAACTTCGTTCCCGAAGTCAGGAAAAAATTTTGAATTCCCGGGAATTCTTTTTTGGAGTTTACTCCTTAAGAATCGATTTGCATATATAAGGGGCCCGGTATGAGAAAAATGTGAGGAGTAAAATCTATCGATGAATGACAGCGTTACGAAAAAGTTTCGATACCAAAAAGGTCGTGTTCAATAGTAGAAATGAAGTGAGTTATAGTTTTTTTTCAAGCGCGAGTAAACTCCAGTCGTGCGTCGGAGCTGACACACACAATTTTTTTTTGTGATTATGTGCTCTCATCATGATCAAAATTAACGGAAAACGCTAAAAACATGAAGTGCGGTATTCTCATATATAATAATATAAACTAGCTTTTGCCGCATCTTCGTACGCGTGGATGTGATTGAATCATTTTGCTAAACTAAAATTAACTAAATCTCACGATGAAAAATTTAAAAGCGACTTCAAAGGAAGGAAGTTTTAGTGGCCACGAAATCCTTTGAATCCAGAAATCACTCTTGAGACCATAACGTGAGTCCCCGTATTTGAAATGAATTAGAATGAATATCCTTTTACGAATTTAAGTGTATTTAAGAATTGTTGTTTGATTTTCTCACTGTTTTTTTTTTTTTTTTTTTTATTAAGAATTTGAGTACGTTTGGCTGCACCTCACCTGATGGTAAGTGCCGATGCAGCCGAGGATGTGACTGTGATTCTAGTCTATATTCTTAGTAGTCTTAAATAAAAACATTTAAGCATATTATATTTTTTTCTAATAAAGCCAACGCAATCAAGTACAGATTAACGTATTGACATTTGAAAAATCTCACGTAAGCTAGGGAGGATAAGAGGGAGTCGAGCCAAAACTCACGACATCTCACTAAGGGGAGGGAGAGTCGAAATCACCAAAGTCACCTCACGTATTTAATGGACGCCCCCTAATAATAATTGTACTGAGTTTTCGTCAGGTCATTTGGCTTTCAACACTTTCTAGTCATCACTCTATAATTACTGAATTTTCAGTCTTGGCATTGTAGTAAATGTTAATTGCCCAACTACCTATTAGTCACGACAATAAATCTTTGTTTTCAGAGTGACTAAGTAACGTTTTTCTTATTTAAATTAATTAAAGAAAATAAGCACGTTTTATTAGCACAGCTGTCGGTATAATTATATTCCATATATTGTAATGGACGTGTATTACAGTGATTATATGGAAAATTTTCAATGCCAACGACATGATAATTCAAATTATTTTACTCAAACACGCTATGTAATATTCGCTTTACATTCTCAAAAATAAGACAGGAAATACGTAATTTCAGGATCGTCAAAAAAATAAAACTACTCGAAAAGTGGGTATGTAAATTCATTACTGGATGTAGTTCCTTTTTTGAATTGCACACTGAGAAGGCACAGAACGAAAATCTCATACAGCCAAGTGACAAAACCATAGTCGGATAAATAGAAGCTCCTTGGACTGAGGTTCGCTAGCTGTTTTTTTTAAATTTTGAGCGGACCGGCGGCAGTGCGGCCACGGCGGTGCTGTGATTAAAAAAAGTAAATTGGTGGAAAAACATAAGTGCGCGTTACGGCATTCCCTACTCTTTTAACGGTTTTAACTAACGAGTGTTTTTAAATTAAAATTATATTAATTATATTTCCTTGCTTTGTCTGACTAAAGCACGATAAAGCCCTCGGCGACAATTGCTGGATTCGTATTATTAAAGGCGGTAATATTACAGATTTTCGTTATTTTTGACGTCAATTACTCCTAAACGATAGAAAACCCAAGGTTGAAAAAAAATACCCTTATTGTTAATGATGATCCTTAAAGTCAAAAGCTATTAGAAACACGATTGAGCAGTTTTGGCTCGATAGAAAAATCCCAAAGATAGGTCTTCCATCAATACTTCGCTTTAAACTCTACTCGTCAAGCAATTGCTTACTTTCCCGGCCTCGTCAGTAATTTACTATTATTCTATACTGAAAAAAATTGATTTTTTTTAACTTGGCACATGTTTGGCAGAACATAGCCAAAGTATATGGGGTGACTTTTAATTAGTTCTTGATAGCAACGGATATGAATGCACTCGTGATTACAAACAACTTTCCCAAAGAAACTATATGTCAAATATGAAAAAAAAATATTGGTCCCTTATACATTTTTGCCGATTCGATAACTTATTTTGTATTGGGGCCAAATTTTTTTTCGGATTTGACATTATAGTTTCTTTGGAAAAGTTGTTTGTAATCACGAGTATATGCTTATCTTTTGTTATCAAGAACTAATTAAAAGTCACCCTATATAGTACTAAACATAGCAGTTTATATTGATAGTCATTTCAGTTACCTTTTCAGTCGAAAATTCTTTTATTTTCAAAAAAAAATTACGTATGTCAAAATTATTAAATATTATCACAAAATATTATTTTAATGACTTTTTCTAATTAAACCTAATATGAAGTTGGTCAAACACCTTTTGTTATTTGAAAACAAAAAAAAAAGATGTCGGATTTTTATACAAATCAATGAATTGAGCACAATCAACTATGTTATAACTTTTAGTTACCTACATTAGTAATTCCTAAACAACACAGCTCATCGCAAGTTCTTGAATACCTTGACACCTAGATATAGCGGAGGATACCCACTATGTATGACACAAATAGATAAACTCCTTTGCGAGAATGTTTAGTAGTTGGGTGCATTTTATTTAGTGACCGACCTAAGTTTCGGTTTCGGCCAGTTTCGGCCAAAAAATCTACTTTTCGAAACTTACTTATAAACCCCCATATCATGTTATTTATGTTGTATGTTTTTTCACATATAACTAAGGCGGGTTTTTCCATTCTTTGTCCGTTCGTAATTATAGGAGCACCCAACTCGTCCACACCGATCCGTTGTAACCCCCAAATCATGTTATTTTTGTTATGTTAGAACATTGACTATAGTGAGTTTTTCCAGTGTCTGTTAATTCTGAACATAATTCCTTAACCCGTTGTTTTAATTATTTTATCGGATATTGATATTAAGTATTAAATATTAATTGGATATATTATGATGTAAACAATTCGGGGGGTAACCGTTTTTTTTTTACAAAAATCATGAGATTTCGAACACTACCTAACTTTTTCCTAAAAGCAAAATAGGTTACCAATACCTATAATAGCAAAATTAAACTGAAATCAGTTTTTTTTCACAGTTTTCATCTGATCACAATATCTAGATAAGCCAAAATTGTAACTATGATGGTTGTGTCATAAAAGCTATATTTCGTTTTTGTAGACATTTAAGACAAAAATAAAAAAAAATACGTTTTTAATTATCTATACTAACTGAAAACGTGGCGTAGACAGGTCGCCCACTCGGTGGACCCATGTCCTGGTGAAGGTCGCGGGAAGGCGCTGGATGCGAGCGACGTAAAACCGGACTTCGTGGATATCCTTGGGGATGCCTTTGTCCTACAGTGGCTGATGTTATGATGATAATTACTGTTAATTTTTATTGTATAATAGGTTTTTGTGCACTACAATCTTGTTTTTACCAAAATTAAACAAGTTAATGTCACACTTACGAAATTGAAAATACGCGCGAGCGAATTGTTTTAGGTACGTTTTCGGTTTCGACCAAAACAAAAACAAAAGTCGAAGTTCGACATGGGTTTCGGCTGAAACTCTAGATTCGGTCGGACTCTAATTTTATTTAACATATTAATAATGAATGAGGCTAATTAGGTACCAATGTTTATTTCAAATATGAATGGTTAAGGTGAGTCATTCAAGCCGTATGTATGATGGGATGGATGACATTGATGACCCCACATTACTGTATTAAACAGCTGAACAACTTATACCAGTAATGAAGAATATCAACACTTACTCGTATATCAACATATTTATACTTATTTGTCAGTAAATAAAGACGAATTCGACTAATTTAATTATTCTGCCAGAGACAAGAGGAAAGAAATATTTGCTCCGAAAAATCGGAGCAAATATTTCTTTCCATTATAACCTGTAAAAACAGGTTCCTTGAGGAAAGTTGTTCAGTTTTTTAAGTAGGTAGACCATTAGTATCAAATTTTGTCATTTACTTCACCTATATTTCTTCTCCATCGTCCTTTGGATGACCTAGCTAGAGCCTTCTTGTAAGGCCAACAGTAAGCGACTATGTCTCAGTTCCGTATGTCATCACTGCCAACACAAACTGATCAAAGATCCCAGTCTTGAGGCACTGCGGTATTTGAGACGAGAATATACTTATTGCGAAGCTTCCCGAACGCTACCCAGCCGAGCTGGGTTCGACGATTGATCTCTTTCACGAAGTTGGACCTACGTAACTTGAATGTGGAGCTACGCTCGGAATTTCCCTACACGATCGAATCAGAAATGAGGAGATCAGTAGGAGAATGAAGGTAACCGACATAGCTTACAGAATCATTCAATTTAAGTAGCAGTGGGCGGAGCACATAATAGCTTAGAACAGATGACTGTTGAGGCTGTCAAGTTCTCGAGTGGCGACCGCGCATCGGAAGACGAAGTGCAGGCAGCCCTCCACTGGTGAAGTTCGTGACGCTGGATACGGGCAACGCAGAACCAGTCGTCGTGGAAATTCTTGGGGAGGCCTTTGTCTAGTAGTGGACGTCTTGCGGCTGATATGATGATGATGATGGTGATATTATTTCTATTTTCGTTTAAAGCCAAGTGAAGTTATCAATGGCAAGTTTGCTACCATATCTTGAAGAACTATTATGCACCAAAATTCAAGATGTTTTATGTACCTCTCTCCTTTCACCCTTAATCGTCTCTCTTACTGCCCTTCCACCTGGAAACCTCATATTATGATCTATTGAATTATATCCATCAGAATGCCCGCATTAGTAAGAACTAAAGAAAGTTGCAAGAAGTTAGATAAAGTAACTTCATCATAATAATATCAGCTCATGTACGTCCCCACCGAGGGGTTCGAGTCTACCCTGAATTAGGGCGATCGAGCCTTATGCCTTATTCGACCACGCGGGCCCAGTGTTGGTCAACTTCACACACAACCTGCGAGTTTCTCCGGTTTCCTCACGATGTTCCTTCACCGTAAGAGCGTCGGATAAACGTACATAAATGAAATCTAAATTCGAAAACACATTGGTACGTGGCAGGGTTCGAACCACGACCTCCCGGACAGGAAGCGGCGGCCCTAGCCGTTACGCCGCCGACGAGATAAAGTAACTACAATGATTTAATATTTTCTTAAATAGTAAGTATTTAATTTTATATTAAAATTATTATCTTGTGTTATTTATTACCCTATTGTGGTGGGTTATTAATTAGTCATCGCAAGTGCAAGCACCTACGAGTAAGTGAACAACAAGTTAATAAACTTTTGGTTATCTATAGATTTATTTATTTAATAATTACAAATTAGATAGGCCTGTAGTCATATAGTCCCCCCGTAGGTAATTCAAATCTAATACATACATATTCCTTTCTTCTCTGGTAAAATAAGTACGGCTGCCCCATTTTAAAACGCAGTAGCTGCGAAATTTTTATACTTGTTTTTTTTTTAAAGTGAAACTTTTATTACATCGTCTCAATTTTTTTCGTCTGTATGTTGCATGTCGCGTGACGGTCGCTTTCGTCTGACGGTATGATCGTTTCGTCCTCTGTACCGTATCGAGAGCAGCCATGGTCATTTCGTCCTCTGTAAAGTTTCACTTTTACCGTGGTTTCATAAAACTACACACTTACTTTTTTGTATTATATTATACAGGGTGTAACAAAATTGGTGTAGGTCCCGTTAACTGGGGCTTCTACTCGACGTACTGAAAAACTTTTGTTCTACAAGTTTGCTAAAATCGCAAAAAAAAAATTTGAACTCATCAACAAAACGATCAGCTGATTGACCAATTTTGTGCATTTTTGTATGGAGCGTCGATTTTTTTTTGAGAATTGACTATGGGTTCCTCGGGGAAAGTTGTTTAGTATAGGGACCTACATCAATTTCGTTACATCCTGTAAAATAAGTTTTTGTGTACTACATCTTTATTACTTTTATGACCTAATTTGAAGTATTTTTCCTGATAAATATTTTTATTGAAGTATTTTCTATTCATAAATCATTTTAAGGGTTCCGTGCCCAAAGGGTAAAAACGGAACCCTATTACTAAGACTTCGCTGTCCGTTCGTCTGTCTGTCTGTCTGTCCGTCTGTCACCAGGCTGTATTTCATGAACCGTGATAGCCAGACAGTTGAAATTTTCACAGACGATGATGTATTTCTGCTATAACAACAAATACTAAAAATTAGAAAAAGTGAAAAAAAGGGGGAACTTCATACAAAAAAGGTTTTTTTTTTAAATATAAAGAAACTAGCGCCATAAAGTATGATGGTACGGAACCCTTCGTGTGCGGTTCTGACTCGCACTTGGCTGGTTTTTTTTTTGTTAAATTTAACGGGAAAACTTTTTTTTATGAGGCAGATGAAAAAACAGAGAATTGTCAGTTACTGTGTTTCGAAATTGTGCAGCCGAGCATAGTCGACTACAATCCTTTAATTATTTAATCTCGACGGGCACCAGAACTCCGTTTTTTTAGGGTTCTGAACGGGATTCTATTACTATTTGCCTGCGCCCTCCGTCTGTCTGTCCGTCCGACATTTAAAGGGCTATCTTTTGACCTGTTAAGGTAGCCGGCGTTTACTTACGGTTAATATAAAACAAGAGGTAAAAAAACTAACAAGATAAAATTTAAGAAATGCTAATTTTTATTAATTAGGAGTGTATTAGTTAGCGAATGTATTGTATTTAATACTCTTGTAATGTTTTATATTATTTATACTAGGTGTTTCCCGCGGCTTCACCCGCGTGGACGTTCCTATGACTTTTCGAGGGTACGCAGTGCACGAGCCGTGAACGTGGAAAAAAGTAGTCTATGTGTTAATCCAGGTCCTAATCTGTCTATCTACCAAATTTCAGCCAGTACCGTTCAGTAGTTTTTGCGTGAAAGAGTAACAAACATACATCCATACATTCTTACAAACTTTCGCATTTATAATATTAAGTAGGATTGCATATGCGATCTCAGTGGTTTAAATAAATAGAATTGAATTGCATTGAACGCGTCAGTTTCTGAAAGCGAATTGGGTAGTTTAAACGATGTTAATTAATCTTATAAAACCGGCCAAAAATCACAAAAAACGACCGAGTAAACAAAGTATGTAGTTATTGTTGTCCTGAAAAAAACTTATCTAATTTCACTCAAAATGTTCCTTAGCACTAGAATTAATATCAGAACATGTTTTCTAAAATCTTCTGTCCGTCCGCCTGTCACGCTTTCCCTAGCGGCTGAACCTACTAAACCAATGGTCCGATTGACATCAAATTTTGAAATTAAGTGTTTTATGATAATTTGTCGAATAATTTTGAGCGTGAAATAAAGATAATTTGTCAAAGGACTTCAAGCGGCTTCTGACTGGCTTGCCATTTAATAGTAAGCTGCCATACGACTTATAATGCAAAAATAACAAAAATGTCTGTAACGAATATGATGTGATTTTGAGAGTAGTAACTATTAATGATGTTCTTTTAAGTGGCATTATTGGTTGCTAGCTGTTTCCCGCGGCTTCACCCGCGTGGACGTTTCTACTTTTCAAGGGCGCACAGCGCGCGAGCCGCATGTGGCTCGCGAGCGTGAAAAAAAGTAGTAGCCTATGTGTTAATCCAGGTCCTAATCTGTCTACCTACCAAATTTCAGCCAGATCCGTTTAATAGTTTTTGCGTGAAGAAGTAACAAACATACACACTCACAAACTTTCGCCTTTACAATATTATGGTTCTGGCATTTTTTTTGTCTACGATGTTTTATATGAATCAATACACTTCTGACTGTTATTAGCCTACTTTAGGTTACGAAAGAAATCTACTGCCAGTTTTAGTAGGTTTGACGTGTTTTTGACTGTACGTTTTTGCGAGTTGCTGTTCATTTTTTCATTATTTTCAGTGCTCTATTAAATGTTTAGTTATAATTAAAAACCTCCCAAAACATGTGCAAAGTACAGAGGGTGCGAATGTATTTATTGATATCAGCTCATATATGTCCCCACCGAGGAGCTCGAGCCTACCCTGAATTAGGGCGCGTTCGGACCTTAGTCGACCACACAGGCCCAGTACGTGTTGGTCGACTTTACACACAACCTGCGAGTTTGTCCGCAGGCGTGTGCAGTTTCCTCACGATGTTTTTCCTTCACCGTTAGAGCGTCGGATAAACTTACATATGAAATCTAAATCGAAATCACATTGGTACGTGGCAGGATTCGAACCACGAGCTCCCGACCAGGAGGCGGCGGCCCTAGCTAAATCTATGTGTAAATTAAATTTCATAAAAGAACAACTAATAGCAACGTTAACTACATACTTGTTACGTTAAACATTGATTCAATGGTACGTTTCCATCACGCCAATAAACTGCAGACACGCTTATTTGTTATAAGTATATTGAATTTTAAATATTGTGATACATAATGTACTGGCAGGTAGATACACTTGCGCAACATTTGGTTTCACCGCCGCTACGCTGGAGGAAGCCAGTTCCGATATTTCATGGTCGAGCGGCGGTATTCAGGAAAATGTATCTTCGTAGGTAATTATGTAATCCAAATACAGTTTTATTTATCAATCAATTATAGTAGGTATCATTGATTCAATCACATTTCTCTGGAAACTTACAATGATGGGAACGACACTTTAATAATTTAAAATACCATTCACTAATAATCACGCCCTAAAAAATGTTTTAAAGTCCATGACACGAGTAATCTGCCGGCCATTATGTGGCAACATTTTCGGGTCAGCCAGTCTTGGGAGCCTAAGTGTCTAAATTAAAAAAAAGGCAAGCACAGTAGGGTTGTTAAAAACAACAGACGATTCTCGGACGTAGATTCTAACTCCAAAGTTCAACATCACTTCAAAATACTAAAAGGATCTATTGTCACCGGAATTCAAAATTCAGACCAATCGGACCCCATTTCACCGTACAAATAAATAAAATTAAAAAAAACTCGTCGCAAAGTAGATTAAAAGCTTGTAAAAAAACGTTTAATACCTATGTAAGATTCCTTGTAGTAGTATATAAAATAGAAAAACAATAAAAGACAAAGTTAAGATAATAATGTATATTCTTATTTTAATAAAAAATATTTACAACAACATTATTATGCACATATCTATTATTTATATCATATAAAACATTACACTTGAGATAAATTAATAAATCAGAGGCTAATTTACAGCTGTCTAACTACGGCGATTAAACTACATTATAATATATTATAACATAACAATACAGATCTTATTTAGGCACCGTTTTCTAAGAGCGAGTTACACTATATGTTTTGTCTTGATTATAATTTAGTAAATTATATAATCTTCATAGGTGACTCAAAAATAAATTATTATATGTATATCAAAACTACGAATCCAAGGCGCGCTTCAGAATGTAATTAATTTAAAAAGATCGACAGAGTATCACTGCAAACAAAGATAAAATAATTTTTACTACTAAGAGAGGATTATAGCTGCGCGCCTGGTGTAAACTTGATTAGAAATTCAAATAAGATTTTATTAATATACTTTGTGTACGTGGATTGCACATTGAATCATTACAGTACTAATGATATTTTCGACCTATATACAGGATTGTTTGTAACGCAATTAACCCAAATAACAGGTGATTCTACTCATGAAGCTTAACTACTTTTGTTCTACAAAACTGCTAAAATCTCAAATGGAATAAAGCGCACTAAGACCTGGCCCAATAATTCTCTGATAATATGAAAAGTTCTGTAACCAAGTCATACTCTCTAGGTTCTTTTCAATCTGTTTTGATATTATCTTTTTTTTTGGTTTGTGTTATTTTGTTTTTCAAAATTTTGACTTTTCCATCCTATCGTCGATTCCTTAACATCATCGTATCTCATACCTTTATTATTTTTGCGTGTCATGTATCATTTTATTTATTAAGACCCTGCTGCCCCCACCCTCAAAGTCTTTTAATTTACTTGTGCCAGCAATATCGCGAGTTAGAGGGCGCGTCAAGGCTACAGTCCTAACTTTTTTTTGCGATTCAGCAAAGTTGTTGGACTAAGTTAGTTTAGTTTTAAGATTAGGATCGCCAGCTAGGAGTTTTCGGGCAAACTATGAACTGTATATTCTGAAAACAAAAGGAATGATGAACTAAAAAACTTATGTTCATTTACGTAACTACCCATCAATCACATATTTACAAGATCATATTAAAAACCTAACATTTTAAAAACTAAAATTAAATTTATACAATTTTATTAATGATACACTAACTTGATTGTATTGTACATTACAATTATCAAAGTAATACTTTCACTGAACTCACAATATCTTGGGTTCAAACCGAACCGGCAAAGCGCGCTGAGTAAAAAATTATTGTCCAAGGCATAAATACTTATAAATTGGTGTTTTAAAATTCTATTCTATTAAATCTTATATATAACATAATAATAAAAATTGAACTACAAGCATGGTGGCAAATTATCTTAAAAACAATTTGGCAAAACATGCAAAGTATTCGTCGCGATGTAACTATATGCGTTACTCAGATAACAATAACATTTTAGGAATTGCGCAGACGACAGACTTTTTACGGCAAAAGTTCGAAAGAAATGGTCATTTAACTTGTGCACCTATACGCGCAAAAAGTGCATTGTCTGCGTTAAGTGCCATAATAAAAACATCTCAAAAGTAACGCACCGAAGAAAACAATGTAAAAAATTACATTACCTATCTTTGTTCAGTCTTACCTTCGTATTTACATGGACCTAAGCGGTACATTTACAAATCGATATGTACAACGTGGTGCGCCAGCGACACACCACCATGCATGGCTGTTAATATCACGATAACATTTTGAATTCAAGACGGACGTCTGTTCTTTCGTATTTTGTTTGTGGCGTGGTCAAACGTCTACCTAACTTTAATATAGTGGGCGGCAAACATTTTGAACATTTTCCTTGAGACAAAACATTTCGTGGTGGTAAAGTCATCATTGCAACCTTGGGATTGATAGGGCAGTCATGTCACAGGTCGCAATGATAACCTGAGTTTTTTGGTGTGATTTCTGGTAAACGCATTTGTAGTTTTATTGTTTTAAAAAGTGGTGAGTTTTGGAGAAAATGATGCACGTGAGCAATGTGGAGAACAAGAAAATAAAATGAAGGAGGACGTGAAAATCCAACTTGTACTGGGTGCAGTTTTATAGACACACCCTACTGCAACCGGGTGTTCCACCTCAGAATGAGGCTGCTGCAAATGCTGTCAAGAACTCCAGAGAAGATTTGTAATGCACCGGCACTAGCATTGCAAATCAAAAACAAATGATGATGAATTAAATGAAAAAATGTCTTAAGGGTTTTTGTACCCGGAGACGTTAATATATTCTTGGAAAAAAATAATGACCTCAACCGTTGCTCCCTGTGTCCACCACTAAATGTTTTATCCCAAAGGAAATGTTCAAGATTTTTACCGCCCAGTATACCTATACATACAGAGTATGAAAATGATATAGAATTTAAAATTGATGTAATACTAAGAAACAACGCATTAAAATTATGTGCCTTTGTAATAACGTCTGCTTATCGAGAATAGTTGTTTTCCTGTATCACGTCTTGTATAATGCATAACCCAGAGGTTTATTTACGAAGACATAAAGTACGGGCAGGTTAAGGCGTCAATCGTAAAAATAAACGTAAAGCGCACTTATCCGGATGAGAAATGGCGCCATTGCCAGAGATTTATTATACCCTAGATGGGTTATGCACTAACAACATTTGAAAATCGAAAACATTTACACACACAATATAAAGGTAGTTCCTTTCAATGCTACTAAGACAAGGAAATACCAATTGGCATCTTTTTATTTGCTTCACTTTTAGGACGCATGTAACATATCTACCTCCCCTTTATATAGCATATCTCTGGCCATTGCTGTAATTTTATTCATCGAAGTATTCTTCATAAAAGAAGGGGTTATTGTATGACCACCCCTTTTCACATTAACGGTGTTAATCTCTGGAGAAAATCAAAAGGATATATTGAAAGTCCTCTCTCGAAATAACTCGAAAACTCTTTTTGATCTGGCTTAATATTGACTACTATGCAGTTAAAAAAACTTTGACACATCCTTATTAGCTGCTTTCAATTTATAGTTTTTTATAGTAGCTTTATCTCTGTTTAAATCGTTATTATATTCCCTTCCGTTTTTACCTTCATACAACTTAATTACTTAAAAGTGCACTATATCAATGTTATCACAATTTAAAATAAAGTAACAAATTAATGTTGACATAGGTGTTTAAGCTGATTATGATCCCAACCCCTTTTTTAAAACCAATTTTTCTACTAAACATAGCTGCATTTGATACTACGAAAGAGGAAACTGTGGACATTTCACTCATTTTTTGCATTGATTGTTCAAATTTAAAAACAAACATGCACTTAGGTGCATCCCTATAATTTAAATATATTATATTTGGTGATCCCAACACATTAACAGTTACACGATTTCATTCAGCAGCCTCAAGCAACTATCTCTAGCTTACAACCACACATCTATTTCGTTTGCGCTAATCTGGTCCACTTGCCGCCATCCAACCTACGTCCCGCGGAATAACTGATTGTGAAAAAAATACGAGTGTGCATGGATCACACTACTGAAGTAAAATTTCTTTAGCTTCATCTATATGTATGAAAGTAAATACTTAGTCTTCAGAAAATTATCAATACTTTTTGTCATATGGAGTTATAGACAGTTTATGAAAATGTATTTGTTTTTTTTGACAACCAATATTGTTGCCTTGGCAACCGATATTGTTGGTAAACAAAAATTATCTCTCTCTCTCTCTCTATCTTCACTAATTTATATATCTTCACTAATTTATATATCCCTCTCAACTTCCGTTCGCCTCGCCCGATCAAACTTCCGTAACGCTCTCGTCACGCATCCACCAGCTTACTCCCCATGTCAAGCGTGCGTAAATTAGTTTTACTTCTATAAATGAACCAAGATTCAATAGTGAAAAAATGAATGTTCCAACAATAGATAGTCATGATACCGTATATTCCGTGACTATTTATTACTGAGTGCGTGCAGACAAGTTTGCAGTTTAACCACCACCAGAATAATATACGCAGAATACGCCACCTTGTGCAACCTGCGCTAGTGCCTATACGCAAGTTACACAAGGTGGTGTATTCTGTGTGTCGCTTATTGTGAAGAATATGCTTTTTCTCACTTCTATTTACATTCGTTGATTTTTTCTAAAAACAGGCACTAAAGCCGTCGGCGCTCGTTTCTTCTAAAAGGCAGTATATTACAAGTAGTCCTCGTTTCTATCACCAGGATGAACAAGTGCAGGCTTCCGGCGTGACTAGTGCGCGGGCTGCGTGAAGTGGTGTGTGTGCTGCGCCTTCTTGCGCTGCGCTAACATGTCGTAGATGAGGTTGTGGCGGATTTAGCGAAGATTATGCACTAAAGCCGTCATTTCTAGTTTCTATCTTCTATCACCAGGATAAACACGTGCAGGCTTACTGCGTGACTAATGCGCGGGCTGCGTGAGGTGGTGAGTGTGCTACGCCTTCTTTTTGCGCTGCGCGAACACGTCGTAGAAGGGGTTGTGGCGGATTTGGCGAAGAACGGGCACTAAAGCCGTCATTTCAAGTTTTTTCTTCTTCTATCACCAGGACGAATAAGTGCAGGCTTCCTGCGTGACTAGTGCGCGGGCTGCGTGAGGTGGTGAGTGTGCTGCGCCTTCTTCTTGCGCTGCGCGAGCATGTCGTAGAAGGGGTTGTGGCTGATGGAGCGGCGCAGGCACGTGATCCACTCATCGCGCTCCTCCGCCGTTGCAGCTGACATTCTGTTAAAATACACAAGAATTGGTATTTCAGTACCTAGATCATAAAAAACCTACTCTATCTTCAAACAAAATAAAACGAGCGTTGCCTCATACTAAGTGGTCAGGCACGTTGAGAACGCTGGTAAAATGCAAGTCTTTCTTTTTATACAATCTGACAGGGATGGATGGACAACAGAAATTAATTTAAAAAGTAAAAAAAACACTGTCATCTGATCCAAATGTAAGCGCTTGAGATTTAGAATAAATTAGGTAGATTACTACTTGATATATTCTTAACTATTTCAACGTGCGTGCCTGCACGTTTTAGATTATTTTATTGATTATAGAAATGAAAATGTAAGAACCGGCCAAGTGCGAGTCGGACTAGCACTCCGAGGGTTCCGTACCACCACAACTCTACACACAACTACATTGTAACAGGTGTCTCATATTGTTTTTCGTTTTTGGTTTGACCGTTACGCGCCAAATACAAATAGCAGGGGGAGGGGAGTGGTCTCAGACGCTTGGCGGCTTGTTAAGTTTAGTTATAATTGATCGCTTCACGGGATCGCAGCGCGCATTTTGCGTGCGAGCTTTTAATAAAAATAACGATTCAGAGACTCTACGCGCAATTATAGTGACTGCCGTGGGTCGCTCATATATAACAGACTGGCGAACGCGGTCGTCATTGACGCTCGTTCTCGAAGTCCTTTTGCGCCCAGTAGATTTATCCGGCATTGTGTTCCCAGTTTCTTCCAACTTGTGCACCCAATGCTTGATTAAATTCGTAGTTGGTCCATTTCTCATACCCGTTAAATTAAAATGTGTCCTGTAGAGGCGCCGAACAATAGTGTACGAAAAAAGCTCGCACGCAAAATGCACGCTGCGATCCCGTGAAGCGATCAATTATTACTAGAGTCTGAGACCACTCCCCTCCCCCTGCTATCTGTATTTGGCGCGTAACGGTCAAACCAAAAACGAAAAACAACATGAGACACCCTTTATAATGACAATGATACCTATTCACACTACAAACAAGATATATTTTTTTTATTCATAATTGGTAAGCCCTTGGCATCATCTCATCAGACATGAACGCGAGAGACAAAAATATGCTTTTTTTGTCATTCAATTCGGACTGGTTAGCGCGAGTTCGACTCACACTTGGCCGATTTTTATTATTTGTTGTGTTACTTCAGTATTAGTATAATAGTCGCATCAAGTTTCACGCTTGCATGTATAAGCGTTTTTACTATAGAGCTAAATTAAAAATACTTTTAAAGACCTACAAAAAACACTTTTTTTTGTGAGGGCCCCCTTATTTTTCACTTTTTCTAGTTTTTAGTATTTATTGTGATAGCGGCGACAAAAATACATACTCTGTGAAAATTTCAAATGTCTACCTATTACTGTTCAAGAAATATAGCCCGCTGGCAGACGGACAGCGGACGGACAGACAGGGGAGGCTTAGTAATAGGGTCCCGTTGGTCACCCGGCAGGTGTTAGGAACCCTAAAAAGTACTCCGGACTAATTGTGGTCGATATGGTGAAGGATTTCATTCCACAAAAAGTACTCCGGACTAATTGTGGTCGATATGGTGAAGGATTTCATTCCACAAAAAGTACTCCGGACTAATTGTGGTAGATATGGTGAAGGATTTCATTCCACAAAAAGATAAACATAGTTAACAAAAGTGACCACTAAAGTCAGTTTAGTTATTGACATTTTTATACTTTGATTGTGGCCATTACAATAAATAATTATTATTTATTTTCAGACCAATAATCCATATTTATTATACTTCGTCATTTTTACCAGACTGCCTCAGACTGTTTTTGAATGTATGTATGCATATATGTATGTAGATTACGACGACCTGGTGAAGATCGCGGGACGCCGCTGGAAGTGGGCAGCGCAGGACCGGTCGTCGTGGAAATCCTTGGGGGACGCCTTTGTCCAGCAGTGGACGTTTTAGGACTGATATAATAATGATGATGTACATTTCTATGTTCCCTGCTACAGCCTGAGCGGCTTGAAGGATTTTAACGTATGAGGTATCGTTAGATTCGTCTTGATCCCGTGAGCGACATAGTTTATCCGACTGGCCAAAGGGGTTAAGTTTTTACGCAGTCGGGTTTTTAATTTTTAATGAATTCCTCATTATTCGTTTTAGACCACAGTCGCCAAACTCGGTAGTAACCTAGACTAGAGTATTCAAGGTTTTTGTGTTATAACATCCTTTACCATATGGTCTTAACACCGGCGTACTTTTTGTGTTTGTCGTTTCAAGATCAAGACAATATTTTAGAACGTGATGGCGGCGCTAGTGGACCCGTATTGTATGTCACTCAGTGGATTTAGACGAATCTAATGATACCTCGCACTCTATCCTACTAATATTATAAACGCGAAAGATTGTATGTATGGATCTTTGTTACTCTTTCAAGCAAAAAAATTGGATGAAATTGGGTAGGTTAGATTAGGACCTGGATTAGTATATATGCTACGTTTTTCCACGCTCGAACTGAGCACCCTCGAAGACAGTCATAGAAACTATGTTCACGCGAGCGAAGCCGCTGGCAAAATCTAAGTAATCCATAAATGTATTTAGGCTACAGGCTCAGCCAAATAAAGATACACAAACCCCAAAAACATTACTCTCTTTCTTATGCAGTCGGGTACAAAGCAAGATTACCTGTAGACAGTATGTTTCCCCTCGACGACTTTCCCCTCGGAGTCGGTCTTGCACGCCTTTATGAGATCTGCGCCGCCGCTCGCGTACAGCTCCAAACAGTGCGGCCGCTGGCGGTCGCTCGCCACGCGCACCTGTAAATCGTAATGATTTCATTTAATTGAGCGCCAGGGACATGAATTCATCGCTATGGCCAACGAAAATTACCATTATCTAGTCAAAATCACGGTTACTAATAGGCGGGACGGCCTAAATGCAGCTAATGGGTACTTCTCTTGCCTAAATCATCGTATTCTTCTCTCTAGGCTGAACCTAGAATTCCTACCACTGTTAAGAATTTTATTATTTAAAACTAGCTGACCAGACAGACGTCATGAATTACGATAATGCTTCGTTCTGTTTCGTTTTTTTTTATTCAGAATCTGAATGCATTTGACTACATTTCCCATGATGGAAAGTGACTATGCAGCCAATAATGGTACACGCAAACTTATATTATGCATATTCACTTTCGCCTTGAAGATCCCCAAGTTCATACAAAAATCCCATAGAAAAAAGCACTTTCATTATTTCCCAAAGTTTCCAATTTTCCGTGTAATTTTCCCAAATTTTCCTATCCTTAAAAATCTTATTCGAACTATTATGAATATTTTAAAGCAAAATTAGCGAAATCTGTCCAGTCATTCTCAAGTGATGCGGTTACCAACTAACAGTATTTAGATATTAGCTAATTATAGTGCTTCCGAGATAACTTGGTGATTTTGACAGATCGTTTCAGAGATGTGGCACGTCCAATTTAACTACTATAACTTATAGCAGAGAAAGTCTACAAAAATAAATATTGGGTTTGTAACTTACGGATATGTTTTCTAATGGAATGATGCCTCTCGGCTCCTTGTCTGTCGTATATTCGAAGTAGTACAGGCAGTTGTCATTTAGTATGAACCACCGTCTCTTCCACGATTTGTATCTGCAAATTTTGTAAGGGCATTTGTTAGAATAGTCATCAAATATCACTAAAAACCAAACTGTTACCTAATTTCCAGGTATTTCTTCTCTAATAGTGGGAAACTTAGGCCTTAAAGAAATTTTAAATTTGCTTAGGCCAATAGGGTGCTAACTACATAACATAAAAATTCTGATATAATGATTGCTCTCCTACTAAAAATTCAAAAACTTACTCGTTTTGTTTTCAATGCAGTCTTTAACTTTTAACTTATCAAAATCACAAAACGAGTACATTCAAAGACGCTGAAAAACTATGGCTTGCTATTTAAAACATTTTTGAGATAAAATTTCGTTTTTGACAAATGATAAAAAAAACTCAAATGACTAGCAGATAACTACCCTAATTCACACTCTGTGGCCAAGGATAAATTGTATAAAATTATGAGCGCCACTTATATGTACATGTTCCCAATCCAACACTAAAAAAAAGCACACCCTGGACACTTCATGCAACGGGCCAGGAACGACATTTCAAAAAAGGAATGACGGAACAAAAATAAAGGGCGGCGAAATCCTATACGTTCGAGAACCAAACTGTAACCAATCTTTATCAATCTGGGAGACGAGGAGGTGAGGTCGCAATCTAGTATGTTAGTTAGTACTAACTAACATATATAAGGTCTAAAATTAGCTGTAACTATTTTAACTGGCGCTTCTACCCATAAAACTGATCAACTTTCCCCATGGAACCCATAGTCAAATCGCAAAAAAATGTGGCTCTCCCATACTACCTCGATCAGCTGATCAGCCAACTTAGTATGGGAAGTTCAAATTTTTTTTTGAGATTTGACTATGGGTTTCATGGGGAAAGTTGTTCAGTTTCATGGGTAGAAGCACCAGTTAAAATAGTTTCAGCTAATTTTATTAGACCTTATATACTTTGCTAAAAGTGTTTACTTGCTAAATATGTTGACGACCTTTATTGATAGTTCTTTTCACAGCTACTCGTAAATGGTGATCGATTAATGTTTGAGTAAGAAGCGACTACACCGTAATGAATTCAGGGATCAAGAAGCCAATTCAATTAATCACAATTATAGTCACAATAATTACTAGTAATCAAACACTAAATTTTGCGGTCTCTACAGATAATATCATGGACTTTTTTTAAACATTACTATTCCTGTAAACAAACTAATTATAAAAGTAACGCGGCTTAAAAACGTGACTCAATAATAACATAACAAATTCCAAGATGTTATTAATAAGCACATAACTCAAGGCTTTCTGACACGAACGTCAAACATGTGCATTCGATATGCTTGTCAAAATCTTGATTTAGAGGAGTGTACATTCTAAGTGCACTCAACACAAACGTTGTTTCGTTATTCTATTCGTGTTTTCACCATAACATCCCAAATTAGCAAAACTAAAAAAAAGATTTCAGGTTGCCGAGAAATAAGTTTCAGATAATTAGAGGCACAATTTAAGCCGCAAATAAAAATCCGTAAAAAAAAAAGAAATCCTCACACATTTACATGTACAAGACTGACAATCTTAACAGGAACTGGCGCACGTAACTCTTTTTATAAGGCATCTAGTGACGTCTTTCAGAAAGTCATATGAACTTGTAAATCTTGGATTCTTACATACATGAGGGGTTTTCTTTGCAATACTCCTAATTTCAATTAAATTATTGCTTTCTAATAACTTTTGTATACAATATCCTTGTAGTCTAACTTAATTTAGACAATTCTGGTAGATAAGAAAAAAACAAACTGGTTGCAATGTTGAATCAGGGAAAATTCAGTCTTGAAGCAAGACACTTCTTTGATATTATCAGCCAAATATGCAAATGTAGTCGCTTTGCTATATGTGGTAAGAACTTTATCCATAAGCCTTTCTACTGTACAAACAGCAGGTCTATCGACAATGGCTTGAGACCGATGCTCATCGAAGGAGAGACGGATCAGAAATAAATAGCGTGTCGATCGATTAATTGTTATGTCCTCCCTTCGAAACTATCACCTTGCTGCCGTTAACATCCAGAACAGTCTTTTCAATTTGATGAGAGTTCTAGTTCGTGAAGGGACTGTGAGGGGAAGACTGCACGATGCAAATATTAGTTCATATCGTCCCGCAACAGGACCTAAACTTAATCAAAGACACCACGTAACACGGTATGCGTACGCGATAGAACACTTGATTGATTGGTCTTTAGATCAAAGGTGGAATGCTTAACGACAACTCCGGAATGTCATTATTTGGACCAGATGGACGTGACCGCGTAAGACGAATGCAGAATTTACAAGGAGTGAAAGAGTCAGCTTTAATGGTGGTGTGGGGGGAAGTTTTGTGGAACGCACGTAGCAGCTGTCAATGCTCAGAGATGTGTCAATTATATTCTGGAACCCCACGTTCTGCCTTTTGTCCACATAAATAACCGAAACACCATTTTAATTCACGATAATGCTCGGGCACACACGGCGAGAATGGTTAAGCAATTTCTTCACGAAAATAACGTCCATGTTATGGCTTGGCCTAGCCCTGATGCTAATCCCATATAAGAGGAATGGCTGGATTCGATCCAGCTCATTAAAACCGAATTACGTTTTTAAGGAAACTCCTGGCAAACGTTTAGTGTGAGAATGATAACTTACCTGCCACCTTGCTTCCACAGCCATCCCTCCTTGTCCGGATTGAAGAAGGTATGCATGAGATCATTGCCGTCGTCCTCAGGTATTTTGAAGGGCTCCGTCTTTATAGACTCGTATAATGACTGGAAACGAACAAAGCTGCGTTGAAACTACTACGTTACGAGCGCATTAAATATGGACTGTGGTGAGTTCATTATAAATCGGTTTGATAATGTCGTCGTGATATGTATAGCGATAACGTCAGTAAATATGTATTTAACTGTGGTAAGTTTATGTTGTTCTGTCATCTTATCTGCCCAAAGACGTCCACTTGAGAACTTTACTACCCCAAAGGCCATCAGTTCTAGGAGCTGTGTGCCCTATAAACCTTGTTCTATAAACGTCATAAACTTGGAATTATCCATGCTGACATATGGATGTTTTCTTTGATATTAATTCGGTAACATTGCATTTTTAGAGCTAATGTAAAATATAAGAACAACTCTACCCATCAATTCTCATTATTAAATGACATGGCTTGATGAAGTATGGGCGACTGCCCCAGCAATGTATATACACTGTACCTACTAAAAAGTGACGCTGAATAGCTAAATATCAGTAGTCCGCATAAAAAAACTTTCAGGAACTTTTCTTTATTTCATAATTCTGAAAAATAAATAGTAGAACTCCTACTATAATACGTGCACAAATTGCTATATATTATGAATATTTGAAAACTATGTGTTAGTGAGAAGTTTCTATACATGCTTGGGGCAGTAGCCAAGCCAACTCCTTTAATATTTTATTTGTTCTATTTACTATGGCTGCATTTGCTGCAATAAAGATTTATTTATTTTATTTATTAACCCTCTTTCTTTACAAATATTGGCGTTTCCTACGAATAACTTAGGCGTTTCCTAAACTGAAGCCAAAAAGAGAGGTAGCTTGGGGTAGGACCTATCCAACCAAGACATTGCGGAAAACTATTTTTTTTATTTACAATTGGTAAACCCTTGGCTTTATCTCACCTGGTGGTAAGTGACGATGATGCCGTAGGTGGAAGCGGGTTTACCAATATTCCCAAACGCAATGGAGAACTGGCTATCTTATCTTTAAGCCGGAACACATATAAGTATGTTGTTAACACTGATGTTTGACGGCAAGACTTAGATAAGATGGTAGTAGCTAGCCAGGCGGACTTAGGAAATGTCCTAGCAGCAACCAAACCGAGTCTTACAAATTGACCCCACCGGGAATCGAACCCGCGACCACAGATTACTAAATAGTTACTTCAGCGACCTCCTGGTGTGAAGCGAATGGAGTGACCATTACGCCACGGAGGCGGTTATGACCGAATGAAGCGGTCATAGCTCAAGTTAGTGGCATTTTTCTCGACCTAGACCGTGTTTGGCAAGGCATGGTAAGCCATTGGCTTGTACTAGCAGTACTAGCTTGTAGCAAGCCTGGCAATCTCGCGGAGTTTGCCAGCTTGTGCCCCGCCGCCCACTGCCCCGCAAGTACCCTTCCGTCGCTCTGCGTAAGTACATTCGTTGCACTACTGTAAGTCGTTTTATTGTAATACTGTGCCATTGGTGTCAGTTGATATCACTAGATTGCAGTCATTAAGCCGTGTCAGATCCCTAACAGGCGGCTTGTTACGAAAAAATAGCCCTGAATATATAGGCCGTATGGCTCTCAACTTAGAATAGAGTCATCCGATCTCTTCCCGTGCGTATCATAAGAGACGACTACGGGACTAAACCGATGGATGAGCAGCGGCGTCCTTTCCGACCACTTTGCACACTGATCGCCAACCCGCCTGTCAAGTGTGGCGATTACGACAAAACCCAACTTGGGGGAGGCCTATGTCTAGCAAAGTACGTCTTTTGGCTGATGTGATAATTATCATAATCATCAACATCACATGCCAAAGCAAGCTAATAGTACAGGCAAATCAGCAAGACACGGTTTTTGTGTTAACTTGTGTAAGTGCATACCGATAGTGTAAAGTGACTTTAAACTGAGCGCGCCAAAGCTATTTGTCATCTATCTATCCCCTGCCCCCCACTCACTGTGCCGGCCCTGTGGTAGAGCGAGAGAACCGCACGCTCTAGGCGCCAGGTGGAAAGAGGCGCCAAAAAGTCAAATGCGAAAAACTACTTCCAGCGCAAAATAAAGGCTATTTTTCATGAATATATTAACGTCTCTGGGTACAAAAGCCCTTTTCAGACAGTCTTCATATAATTAATCTTCATTTGTTTTTTGATTTGCAATGGTAGTGCCGGTGCATTACAAATCTTGTCTGGAGTTCTTGACAGCATTTGCAGCAGCCTCATTCTGAGGTGAAACACCCGGTTGCAGTAGGCCCCGAAGTAACTAGTATCTCATCTGTGGTAGGGCGTCTATAAAACTGCAACCAGTGCAAATTGGGTTTTCAAGTCCTCTTTATTTTTTCCTTATACTTCACATTGCTCACATGCACCAGACAATTTTCTCCAAAACGCACCACTTTTTGAAGCAAATAGTAGCAGCAAACAATGCAAAAACAATAAAATAAAACTTCGAATGCGTTCACCACAAATCCCGCTAAAAATTCCCAAATTAAAGACGCGGGGGCAGTGTTACCAAATCAAAGGGAATTATTTATTCATTTAACATAAAACCGAAGTACAATTTACGTGAAGTGAAAACGTCGACCAAAGGCAATCTCGCTCTACCCTGATCAAGGGCTAGCAACGCCGGCGCAGAGCTGCACTCACTGCATTTCACCTTCTGTTCCCTTGCACACCAATGCACCACGTCTCGATAATTTGACCGCTTAGCCAACAGAATTATAAACTATACAGTAACCTTGCCAAAATAACAAGAAAGAAACCAATAAACCTAACCAGTTTTATTTTAATTTGAAACGATTAGCTGTTGCATTTCTTTAAATGACTCTTTTTACATGAGACAAAAAATTACGTTGTTTCTAATCGATTTTGAACGTGCAACAAAGTTAGATGACGTCAACACAACGTTAAATTAGATGCGACCATTATGAACTCGCGAGCGTTAAAACCCGGCAACCGTCCTTTTCGTAGCAATACTCCAATTTTTTTTTATTGATGATTTATTTATCATTAATTATCTTGTGAATAATAATTAGATTAATTATTTCATTTCTATCCAAAGTTAGGCCTTCCAAACTTGGTTGCTGGGTTTTAATGCTGGCGAGTGTATGCAACCACCCAGCAACCAAGCAACCACCAAACATTTGCGAGCAATTGGCAAGTCAAAATTTACCTTACATTTAACACATCTTAGGCGGTTTCTATAGCTTTAGTTATAGTTCTGTGGTTAAGCCCTATATGGAGTTCCAAATGAACGCAAAAATATCGAATTTGAGAGTCAAGTTTACTCACCAAGAGCAACTCCTGAGGTAGGTCGCCTCCATTATTGATTCCCCTATTCATAGCAACGAACTGCTCGGGCGACGGCTTGTCCTTCACACTGGGGTTGTGCAGCGACGTATTGAGCATTATTATGGCGAAACTGAGCACGTAGCACGTGTCGGCGTTGGTGAATATGTCGGGATTAAGTTGGCAGTAGCGTTGTGCGAAACACTCCATCATACGGTCAATCTTCTGCGCCTCGCCCGGCAGGCGGAAACTCCACAGGAATTGTCTGTAATTAACCAGATTGAAGGCTTAATGAGGTCTACTTTCGCTGAGATTTGTGTCAGAGTTGCCGAGTTCGAGAAGCTGCTTTCTAATAATGGAATAAATAAAAATTCCAGAAATGACAATCACGGTTTTAATCAAATTATCCTCCTTTCCTTTACTCTACGACTTTCTCCGTCTTACTCGTCTTTATTACGCAGCAAATAACTATAGGAATTTATTAAAAATTAACAACCCGACTGCGTAAAAAAATAAACCCTCTTTTTGGTCATTCGGGTTAGAATGTATCTTATGACACTCACGCGTTCAAGACGAATCTAACGATACTTCATACGTTAAATTCCTTCAAGCCGTTCAGGCTGTAGCAGGGATCATAGAAATCTACATAAATACTTACACTCGAAAAACATAACCAGGGGGGAAACAATGAGGCAGTGGGTAAAAAACAATCTTAAAAGGTTGCTTATTAGTTAAAGCGTGCTTTATGAATTTTAAATAAAATAAAAAAACCGATGCGATATAGAAAATATTTAATTTCGTGAAGCGGTGGTAGTTGGAGATAGATGTTTGCCCGCGGGGCTCACGCAAAAGGAAATAAATATCACACGAAAGCCCGTTTGTCTTCGTCAAATTCGGCAAATATTTGGTTTCCGCGTCCAAACATTTGCAGAGACAATAATGATACGAGACTACATACATACATACCATTGCATATAATCAGTTTGAGTGAACTTGATCCAAAGAGTTCTCAATCAATTATTGGAGAGACTTTCTAGAGTTCCGTCTAGTTCCGTAGTCAACAACGACCCCTTATATTTTTATTTATTATTATTAGACTCAAAGCAGGGTATACATATTAGTACTAACATACAGTATGGACACTCCCTGCCGCTCTCTAGAATCTGACCTCACCCCCTCGTCTCCCGGCTTAATACCGATTGGTTTAGGTTTGGTTCTCGAACGTATAGGATCTCGACATGATTTTATTTGTTCCGTCATTTGTTTTTAGGAATATCATTTCTTGCCCGTTGTATGAAGTCTCCCGGGTGTGCTCAAAGTGTACTTGTAAAGTTGTATAGGATTAATCAAATGGGCCTTGACTACACAAATCGTCACTTACAGAGCTTCTTTAAAAAAAACATAGGTTGTTGTTATTTTCCTGAAACACATCGTTCATGAATTTTTTTTTGATCTGCTGTGTAGAAAATCTATTATTACGAAAGATTATTTATTTTTTAGAGCGTCGTTGGTGGCGTAACGGCTAGGGCCGCTACTTCTTGTCCGGGAGGTTGTGGTTCGGGTCCTGCCACGTACCAATGTGCTTACGAATTTAGATTTCATATGTACGTTTATCCGACGTTCTTGTGGTCGGTGAAGGAAAATATCGTGAGGAAACCTGCACACGCCTGCGAAGAAACTTGAAGGTTGTGTGTGAAGTCGACCAATCCGCACTGGGTCCGTGTGGTCGACTAAGGCCCGGGGTATTAAGTTCGAGCCCCTCGGTGGGGACGAACATGAGCTAAAGTGATGATGATTGTTTTACGAGACGTTACTTTTAAAAACTTGCTTGATGACGAAATAATTTTATTTTTCCCAACATGCGCGAAAATATGATCATTACTTTCAAAAAACAATACACAAAGTATCACATTCCGTAGCAAAACCGCTCCAGGAAAGTTTTATGTAATGGTGTCCCTTTTTAACATTCTTGGACACTGTACAATTTGGTATACAAGGGCGCAGGAGGGCTCGTGCACGCGCGAAGGTTTATTAATCGAAGTTCAATACGGACAGACGAACGGACGGACGGACTATTAAGGGGCGATACCTCAGTATGTCAAATAGATTAAAAGTACTAGGCTTCCAGAAGCTTACAAGAGGTCTTCTAAACTTACATCAAGGTAGATTCTCTGTGAGGAAACACAGATTCAAATCTCGATTCCTTATTTTTTGATTTTATTTAAGTACCTGATTATATTAATTAATATAGTGATCACTTTGATGACAGCATATGCTGAGCTGATTCCTTTTCAGTGATAGATACAAACAATGTATTCTAAAAACTAGTCTATATTTCAATTGTGGGTTCTTATCACTGAATAAAAATTTATTCTATTCTATTCTACTTGCATTTTTTTGAGTTAAGCCCTTTATATGCCTAGGCGGAAATGATAAAAAAAAACAGTAAAATCATACTCGACCATAAAATGCTTCATTTCGTCCCTCATCTAATCAATAAGGTATTAAAATTAATTAAAGCCCTACTCTGACTACTGTCATCATCATTACAGCTCATATACGTCCCCACCGAGGGGCTCGAGCCTACCCTGAATCAGGGCGATTAGGCCTTAGTCGACCACGCGGGCCCAGTGCGGGTTGGTCGACTTCACACACAACCTTCAAGTTTCTTCGCAGGCGTGTGCAGGTTCCTCACGATGTTTTCCTTTACCGTTAAAGCAATCGGTAAGTATGTACGTAAGTTTTTTTGAAAAACTCATTGGTACATTGGCCGTCCAGATTTGAACCCGGTACCTCTGGTTAGATGGACCGAGTCGTTACCGGTTGAGCCACCGACGCTTTTTTGAGCGACGCTTTTCTGACTACTGTAATTGTCTGCAATCCCTCGCTTTTTTTTAGTACTGTAATTGTCTGCAATCCCTCGCTTTTTTTTAGTAAAAATTAGAGGGCATTTGGCTGCACCTCACCTGATGGTAAGTTCTGATGCAGCCAAGGATGTAACACGCAAGCTCAAATAGTCCCTTTTCACTCTCGTCATAGTAATGCTCTCGTCTTGAGGATTCCTAAATTATACGAATCGAGGAATACAGACGCCGCGACAGGGAATTCCACTCCTTGGCCGTTCGCATAATGAACGAAAAAGCAAAACGCTTCGTGCGTAAAGGTGGAACATTAACGACAAAGAGATGATGAAATGGAGAGGGGGGAATGAGGTCGTGAAGCTCCGAAATGAAACCTGTAGAACACCTTCGATTCTGAGTAACAACCCATCATCATAATATCAGCCGAAAATCGTCCACTGCTGGACAAAGGCCTCCCCCAAGGATTTCCACGACGACCGGTCCTTCGCTGCCCGCATCCATCAGCTTCCCGCAATCTTCACCAGATGGTCGGTCCACCGCGTGGGAGGCCTGCCTACGCTAAGTTTTCCGGTGCGCGGTCGCCACTCGAGAACTTTACTACCCCATCGGCCATCTGTACATAATGCTTTTTAAAGCTCACCTTAGTGCCTGCACAAGAATCAGATCCGTGAAATCGTGCAGCTCGACGAAAGCCTTGAGCACAGCCTCGTTGAACTCTGATCTCTCCCCCAGGTAGTCGCCTATGGCCGTTTTGCTGAGACCTTCCCCTTTGTGCAGGAACTGCGCCACGTCTTCAGGCGTCCTCTGCAGGAGACCGTTCTCGTAAAGGTACTCTATTCCTGGAAACAAAACAAAGGAGGTGTTCAGGAAAAAAGGTTGCATAATTTTTGGAACGTGACAACATCGCGGTGAGAAAACATTCGCGTGGGTGCGCCGATGGTGTTGGTTAACACAGAATGAGCCTGGTATTTTTTTTTAACATATCATTTTGTATTTTTAAAATAAAGTAGGTCCTCTGAGAAGCTCAAACAAAACTGTACCGTATAATTAATTTATTGAACGAGCTAAGCGAGTAAAAGTGAAAATATTAAATATTGGCCCTTTGAGTTTAATTTAAGTAGTAATATTTTGATCCAAGAGTCGTCGCGTAGGGAGACCGCTAAGTAAATAAAATAAAAACAGAATACAACAGATTTACTTTGCTACCAATAATTAACAACTTAGCGGTCCCCACACAAGACGACTCTTGGATCAAAATATTCTTACTTTTAGTTTTGAAAGACCTACTCAAAGATACCCCACACGAAAGGGAACGAAAAAGATTCCCCTCCTCTGTATACCCATGCCAAATTACAGCTGTCTAGTACTAATAGTATCTGAGCTAAGCCGCGGACAGATAGACAGACGGGCAGACATGGCAAAACAACAGCGCAGAACCGGTCGTCCTGGAAATCCTTGGGGAGGCCTATGTCCAGCAGTGGACGTCCGTCGGCTGATATGATGAAGTACATTGGTGACAAGAGTCTTAAAATTGGATGTCAATAAACTAATTATACTCAATAGAAAGTGATCTGTTATCTAAGCGTTCGAGATCAGTTTTAACACTCACAAATTATGTATTTGATAATAAGGAGAGAGCCATCGGTTCACACATCGAGAAAGTGCTAAAAATGAAAATGTGAGTTTTATCAAAACTGTAAACAAACAAGCATAAGCTTAGCTGTATTATTTTAACAACTGACAAATTAAGCCGATCGATTGATTGTCAACCAGTGTACCGGCTGTTAAGGGTCCCCATGAGGCCCGAGTTTTCATTTACAAACGTAGTTCCCGCTTTAATACAAAAACTACATGCCGGATTTTATCCAAACTTTGCGAATATAATGAGTAGACACATATCGATGTTTGTAATTAGTTAATTCAAACATAACTAAACGAAGGCCTAAATTAATTTTGTTTTGGAAGATTGAAACTGCTTTAATTTTTTTCCGTTTTATATTAGTACATCGAAAACTAAACTATAACTACGTCTGTATGGAAACTCGAGCTTCCTGGGGGTTGTAAATTCTGAGAAAAAAATACTACTTCAGTAGGGCCCCGCTGTATCCCGGTGATCTCTGTAATCCGGACAGTCCGTGCGGCCGCTAGAGCCGCAGCGTGGACGAAGAGAAGTGCATACTGCCCGGGCCATTTTCTAAATAAAATGCGCTGAATATTACGGACTTTTTAAGACTAGTTCATTAACATAAATTTTTGTTTTCTGCTTACTTAATGTCAGTCAATAGTTATAAAATCTATGATTCTGTATTCAAAAGTGTGCATTTTATTAGGAACAAAACTTGCATTGTAATCAGGACGCCTCGATAATCCGCCAAAGCCTGGTATTTTTCTTGCCTAGATAATCGAGGCCCTTACTGTATTTGCATTTTAGGAAAACAAAACTACAACTACTTGTTACTATTATTTGCATTTTAGTGAAACCTCCAACTCTCAAAGGCCATACAACAATAAACTTATACATCTTGAGATAAGTGCATAATGGCAGTCGAGTGCACTGAAAGCCCGTACGAACAAACGATACGTAAAACGCAAGGAATGCAAGCCCCGCCGTGGCCTGTGCCATTTCTGTTTCCAAAGCTATGCAAAATGCAAATTCCAATCAAACAATGCCAAGTAACGTTCAGCGATAAAGCAGGTGCCACAGGATATTAACACAAACATTCCTTGATAAGTCTTGGACTCAATGAACTTTAATTTCATCGTACATATTTTAATAAACACGGTAACTTAGATAACAGGAAGAAATAAAGGATCTGTTTTAGTCACCGTCCATTTTTTTAGGGTAAAGGAAATATGAAAATAAAACCGAACTTTGATGAATGAATGAATGAAAAAATCACCCTGTATAGTTGGCCTATGGTTACTCGAAAATTAAACCACAAAGTCCTAACACAACTTACATCGCAAAGACCCAGATTACACGCAGACAAAGTTGTAACTTGACTTGCGAAGATTTGTGGGGATTTAATTAAGAACTTTGGTAGTAAAGGCTACGAGGGCGACGATAATAAGCCACTTATTACGAAACAAGCTGGATTTACCTCAGTTTATTGTGTTTTAGTATGAACAGGCTTAAACTGTGAAGACTGGTAATAAGCTTTTTAAGCGTAGGCGTGCGTTTCTGAATGCCAACTGTTTGAAAGGACTAACGTAGGTAAACATGGATTTAGCGCTACGACAACTCAAGTAAGGATAAATCTCACGGCTTCAACCAGCTATAAAGAGCCACCTCGTATTAATTTTAAAGAGTCATCACATCAGCTTATATATATACGTCCCCACCGAGGGGTTCGAGCCTACCCTGAATTAGGGCGTTCGGGCCTTAGTCGACCACGCGGGCCCAGTGCGGGTTGGTCAATTTCACACTTCGCAGACGTGTGCAGGTTTCCTCACGATGTTTTACTTCACCGTAAGAGCGTCGGATAAACGTACATATGAGATCGAAATTCTAAAACACATTGGTACGTGACAGGAGTCGAACCACGACTTCCCGGATAGGAGGTAGCGGCCCCTGCCGTTGCGCCACCGTTTGAAAAAAATATTTAAAGAGTATCAAGGGTAATATAAATATGTTGTGTGGCGTAATTGATCATCATCATCATCATCATATCAGCCGAAGGACGTCCACTGCTGGACATAGGCCTCTCCCAAGGATTTCCACAACGACCGGTTCTGCGCTGCCCGCAACCTTCACCAGGTCATCGGTCCACCGAGTGGAAGACCTGCCTGTGGTGTAAAGAACGGAGGTTCGAAAATAAATTCACTGCGTAGTTCTGTAGTAATTTCTATTTTTTTTATTCACAATTGGTAAGTCCTTGGCATCATCTCACCTGATGGTAAGTGACGATGATGCCGAAGATGGAAGCGGGCTTACCAAGATTCCCCAACGCGATTTTATTAGAAAACAAACCACGCCGTGTATGTGAACACATCCGATGTGGCACAAATCTGACAATAGAAAATGTAGACAACGACAGTGTACAAAAATACATTGATATACTTAAATGAAAGGACAAAATACAAGAACAAGAACACTACGTATGAATCATCATCATCATCATCATATCAGCTCATATACGTCCCCACCGAGGGGCTCGAGCCTACCCTGAACTAGGGCGATCAGGCCTTAGTCCACGCGGGCCCAGTCACAGATTACTAATTGCCCAGTGCGGGTTGGTCAACTTCACACACAACCTTCGAGTTTCATCGCAGGCGTGTGCAGGTTTCCTAACGATGTTTTCCTTCACCGTTAAAAGAAGTAAATTTCTACTATGACGTAGGTTTGGCCCATGTCACTCCTATAGAACTTATAGAAACCAGAAATTGAGTGGGAGTTTTATCGATTCGCGTAAATACCGCTATACTACGACTCTTAAATGTTCACGTCATAATCAGATCGCATCTAGAGCATCTCGCATTCTGACGTCATGCGCCCATGGGAGAAATTGCGTGGGCAGTGGGCTAGCTCCTCTTTACACAACAGCTGATGACTTTACCATTTAAGATTTACGTATTTACGTTTTTACAATGTTGTCAGATTACTGTAGTGATTTATTTGTTGGTCTGAGTATTTTAGTATTTTAATCCTTCCTATTTTATTACAAAATATTAAGGAGTAGATTTATCTTTTTAAGTGCGCTACATCATTATACTTGATAATATTTGAAGAGGTATCATTAATCCTTGGTAAAGGATGGGCCGGCCGGCACTAGAAGCCTGAGGCGGAGGTAGCGAAATACCATTTTTCTTATTTTTACTTCTTAATGTTTTCTTGTACGTACGTACATTGTTTAACTAGGTACATAAACACATCATAATATTATGACTGATTGTGGGGCTCAAATACCTGCGTCCTGCGTGACTAGACTATGTGACGTCACAAGGATAACTAGTTTTAGTTGCTGTGTCTGCTACATGTAGTGGGTATATGTTAAGAACATAGTTTTTGTAGTAATTCTAACAGGACAAATAATTTCAATCTGAGTAAGAAATCTAAGATATATCTATCTCGCTACCTTAAAACTAATAAATTGAACTTCCAAAATTCCCCAACTCGTCTGAATCGAGGGGCACGGCAGTGCCCCCGCCAAGTCAAGCGCGAAGCAAACCAGTGTCACGGCAGTCCGTACCATCCTTTACTGGAACCATTTCGCCGCATTTTCAGGCTCCTATTTAGACCAGAATGCAGAAATTTTCGTCATCTAGTAAGCTATAATCACATACTTAAAATCCAAAATTTCAAGACTGTATTCCGAAGTTAAGCGAAAGCAAAGTTTCGCATTTATGACACTCACTCACTCATGATCATCAGTAGAACTAGTACTTCCCATAAACTCAGAGAGCTGAAATTTGGTACAGAGTTAGAGTTGGCCACATAAAGGGAAAACTATAAAAACTAGGATAATCGAAGATCTGGAGTACCTGGTGACCCTGATTAGAAAACACTAGAGCTCAACCAAACTATTAGAGATCGACATACCGCCTTTACAAAAAATATTCAACTTAATAAATCAATATGCTCACGTTTCTACAAAAAGAAGTGAAATCCCACCAAAAACATTCTGTAAAAAAACTAGCCAAGTCTCGATGAAGCTGCTTGTTTATCTCTAAAAAGAAATGAAATCTAGACAAAGTCGTGCCAAGTCTAAGGTTCCTTACTGCGATTTCTTTATTATTATAGTTAATGTTGTGTGACTTGGCCTTTGAAGGGTACACAAGGGTACAAAACCAGGTGCTCCATGACACCATTGCACCAATCTGTCGCCAGAACCGCTACCCATTGACGATGGAAAATTGCCACTTGGAAAACGTTGATTCAATAACCAGTCAATTGTAGGCTTGATAAAGCTGCGTATTTCAATAATATTTATGTATAGGCGCCGCATTCCAGCGAGATACAAAATTAGCTTGGTCAAGTTGTACACAAAAATACATTTTTTTCCCGACAACTATCAATATCTTGACGTCGAACTTTACTTACTTTCTATTTACTCCTTCATTGCTCAAAAGTAAAAATAACAAATGTTCTATTGATATTAAAAGAGTCTAACGTCTAATTCCCGAATGTCTAGTCGTTTTTATAGGACCAGTTCTCCCCACGTCCATTCTGCGCAGGTCTATACTTATACGGATAGCGACAGTTTCTTACTCATATTTTTTTCTAAGATGAAAATATTTTAGGGGTAAAAGGCCCCGTAGTCACGTACCCAGTGGTGTTTTGAATAATGCATGATAATATCATCGCGTATGCAGAAAATAAAGTTAAAATGCAATATTTACTACAGAACATAATTACATCCTAAGCTATCCTGATTGTGGAAGTGTAATGTATGTTTTTAAAAGGTACCCCAGTACCGCAGTGCTTATTACTTTTTTTTGTTAAACATTTCAGTGCATTCGACTACATCTCACCTGATGGTAAGTGACGATGTAGTCGAGGATGGTACACGCGAACTCAAATAATGCCTATTCACTCTCGCCTTGAAGATCCCCAAATTGTAGGAGTCGGGAAACAGAGACGCAGACAAAGAGAGTTCCACTCTCCATCGCTGTCCACATAATACATGAGGAAGCGTAACGCTTCGTGCGTATAGGCTGAATATAATTAACAAAGGGGTGGAACCTCCCCCTGCATCTCGTTGACCAAAGGTGGAATGGAGCTGGGGGAATGAGTTCGTAAAGTTATTGTGCACACTCTCCGAAATGAGATCGATAGGATACCGAAAGACAGGCAACTTTGCGGCGATGCTCAAGGCTTTGGAGCTTGTTTTTGACAAGCTCATCGTCGCCCGTCTCCGGGCGCGTCGGTCGATGGCGTCCAAGGTATCCAGCTGATAGCGGGCTGATCCATCGTATAGGTGAGAACAATACGCCATACAAGATATAAACACACCTACTTATTTTTGGAAACAATTTTAGTGGAAATATTAACTGGACAAATAAGCGATATCAATGTTTGTCCTGTTTCTCTAACACAAATAAAATAAGTAGGTACCTAACAGGAAATACTGAGAAAATAATTTTGACAACAGGAAAAAAATATAGTAAAATTTCTTATCATTAGTTTTGATAGTATAGTTAAATTCTGTTTCGCGGATGTTTATTTATTTTGCTCGGGTTTTTCCTCATATTTCAAGACGTATTTTGATTCTTACACAGGAAAGCGAGTCCCGTTATTGATTGGAACAGTTGTCTGGTCTTTTTTTTTACGTGTAAAGAGTAAAGAAAATAACCACAATTATTCACTCTTTCAATCGTTATTCGTTTCAATCAAAAACTACAATGAAAGTATAAAAAATAATAACATTACTCACTTTGTAAAAATTGCATAACAAATATTGATCTATTGTTGCATATTTTTTTAATTTATAGAGTTGCTACACTGAAAAAAATAATTTCTTACTGTGTGCATGTTTAGCACAGTTAAAATTTAAACAGTTGGTCTAACGTAAATTACAGTAAGAATTATCGGTTTTAGACAGTGCCCATTAATGTTCCAAAACAGTAAAAAGCTGAAACGTTATTTTAACTGACCAATCATTAGTCGTAACTGAAAAGCTCAGTAACTACAACGTTTTACCTACACGGATTTCTCGACAGTACGTTTTAATGATGAAACAATTATTTCTACTAATGAAACATTAAACGAAACAGTAGCATTCACTGAAACTCTCAGTTATTCGAACGTTTTGCCGCATCCAATACCAAAAAGTTAGTTTTAATGATTAGAAACAGTTTTTTGTAATGTTAGAACATTAAACGAAACAGTAGCTCTCACTGAAACTCACAGTTACTCGAACGTTTTGCCGCACCTAATACCAAAAAGTTGTTCTAATGATTAGAAACAGTTCTTTGTAATGTTAGAACATTAAACGAAACAGTAGCTCTCACTGAAACTCACAGTTACTCGAACGTTTTGCCGCACCCAATACCAAAAAGTTAGTTTTAATGATTAGAAACAGTTTTTTGTAATGTTGGAACATTAAACGAAACAGTAGCTCTCACTGAAACTCACAGTTACTCGAACGTTTTGCCGCACCCAATACCAAAAAGTTAGTTTTAATGATTAGAAACAGTTCTTTGTAATGTTAGAACATTAAACGAAACAGTAGCTCTCACTGAAACTCACAGTTACTCGAACGTTTTGCCGCACCCAAAACCAGTCAGTTAAAAAAATAATTAAAAACACAGCAAAGTGCGAGTCGGACTCGCGCATTGGGGGTTCCGTACCACCACCATTGTAATATACCTAATGTATATTTATAGGTTTCTATTATGGTGAGACAAAAAAATGACAAGGAAAAAAGAGATATCCTACCAAAAAATGAGGTCCCATCAAAAACATCATTTTTATGTACCAATTCGCCAAGACTCGTGAGTCTCCCCTAAAAATATATGAGAGATCTAAGGTGAGCCAAGTCTGGCAGTATTTTTTTTTTATGAATATTCAGCAAATTGCACCATAGTTCTCTTTTAAACATAAAAAATATATTATGTATCAGGGGGCACGGCAGTGCTCTTTTTCAAGTCGAGCAGACAAGCACAGCTGCACACGAATTCAACAAATTTTCGAAGCAATTCAACGCATTTTCGAGCTCTTAGTACTTATATTTGTAAAGGACTGAAGAAGCTGCCTATTTTTGTCTATTTCATATTGCACTTTTTACGTAATGTAGACAGAGTATATTCCTTACAAGTTAATTACAAGTTAATTCCTTACAAGTTAATTATAATAAATAAATGAATTAATCATGTGTGACGCATGCATCCACCGCCAAAATTTGGCGGTGGATGCATGCGTCACACATGATTAATTATAATAGGTGTAACGGTATTACAACTGGTAGTAAGATTGGTAGTAACTAGAACGGCTAATTAATTACATATTTATTTTATTGTTTTTAGCAATTTTTTTGTATTTGTTGTTATAGCGGCAACAGAAATACATCATCTGTGAAAATTTCAACTACTATCACAGTTCATTAGATACAGCCTGGTGACAGATGGACAGACAGATAGACGGACGGACAGCGGAGCTTTAGTAATAGGGTCCCATTTTACCCTTTGGGTACGGTACCCTATAAAACATAATATAAACTGATCGGTAGATATACATGTTCCAAACAGTTATATCTACCGATCAGTTCCTACACCCCCCCGGCTTCACCCCCCCGGACACCTGTTATTTCTAGAATCTTCCGCGACTCCGACACGGCGCGAGCCCGGCAACCAATAGGAACCGCTTGTTGGAGTGGGGTGATTCCGATTCAGAGTGACCATTTATGGCAGATTTCTGCCATTTGGGCAGATTTGGCTTGTAAATTTTACCTCTGGCAGAACAAGCGGACGATTTAGAAAAAGTGGCACGATTTGGCAAATATCAAGAAAGAAAGGGGCAGAATTTGGCAGATTTCAAGGAAATCCTTATAGATATTGAGAAAACTTATAATTTTCTATGTCTTACTTTATTTTCATGACTTATTAGTTATTATATTAGGTAAGAAAATTTAGGAAAATATTTTACTTACTGAGCTGGCTACATTTGTCGTGTCATTTTAACTCAAATTGTGTGTATGCGTGCGTGCAGTATCAAAGAAAATAAAAATTACTATCTACGCTACACTACCAGCCCTCCGCGTAACCCGCGCGCTCCCTACCTCCCTAGTTCTTATTTGTTTTTTTATTCTAATTCATTTTTTACTGGAGATTGTAAGTTTTGAAAAACTAATTTCATTCAACTATTTCAGGTGCAACAGTTTTTTGATATTTCAGTTCAAAGAGAGTGAAAACAGCAGAACAGAATTTTAGTGCTATAGGCGCATCAAATTAGCTTAACCTGGACATAATTCGATAACTAGTTGTTTTGATTATTTTATCGGATATTGATAATTAGTATCAAATATTGATTAGATATATGATGTAAAAAATTCGCGGTGGTAACCGTTTCTTATAAAAAACATGAGATTTCGAACACTACCTAAATTTTTCCTAAAAGCAAAATAGATAACCAAATACCTTGTTAGTATAATTTTGAGGTGAATTCAAATGATGTCACCTAATAGCAAAATTAAACTAAAACCACTTTCGCATGTATGTTTTTTTTCACGGTATTCATCTGATCGCAATATCTTGATAAGCAAAAATGGTAACTATAATGTTTGTATCTTTTTAAGTTATATTGCGTCTTTTTAGTCATTTATGACAAAAATTAAACATTTAATTTTTATGTTTTAATAATAATGTATTTCTCAGTAGTTAAAAATCGTAACATTATTTGAGTTTGCGTGTACCATCCTCGACTGCATCATCACTTACCATCAGGTGAGTTGCAGTCAAACGCACTCAAATTTTTAATAAAAAAAAAAAAAAAACTGTAAAATTTTCGTTTAATATTATGTTTTTGTACACTACAATCTTGTTTTCATCAAAATTAAACATCTTAATGTGACGTTTATGAAATTGAAAATTTAATTTAAAAATACGCGCAAGCCAGTAATGGAGCCGGGCCGGATGCATGCGGTGCGGGCAGAGAGCGCATGCTCGCGCCGCGCACTCGCGCGGTGACACGGGTCAAATGACAATATTGAATTCAAATTATTGAAAGATTGTGTAAAGCTATCACCATGGAAAAAAATTATAATATACTGAAAGTAATAAAAAATCGATTTAATTGAATACAATTATAAAAAAAAATACCACTTTGGATGTACTTAAGTAAAAAAATATAATGTAGACCCTGTGTTTGGCATTGATTGCAAAATTTCTCGACCTTCCATTTTAATTGAACTCTTTTTTTTTAAACTTATTTGAAAATGAAGAAAAATTAAAAAAAAAACGAGAATGGGACGTTCTTCGGCTTCAAAGTAAGTAATAGCCGCGTTGAAGCCCGCATTGATTTGAACTTAGAATGAATAGACTTACGTTCGATATTATTTTAACACGTATGAAGCTCTATGCCAGCGCGTAGGTTTCATTTTTGCAAGTGTGCGCTCACACACTCATACGCAATATGCGACTCCACTCCCAGCTGCCCGCAAAACGGTTATCATATCAGTAATAAAAATATTGGTAGAGTTAAAATATGTTTTTAGTTTTATCTTAAAGATTTATTTAATTCTAAAAACGATCCACTTCGAATTTGAGCTCGTTTGATTTTTCTTGGTGAGAACTTTGGTCTCAGGTAGTTTCCAAGATCTGATGCTGTGTTACTTATTTATTACCAGTAAGATAAATTTACGTAATTTAACTTCTCAGTTCATTTACTTTTGAAAACCGGTCCTGCTTGTCCACATTCAGCGACTTCCCGCGACCTTCACCAAATGGGAGGCCTGCCTACGCTACGTCAGCCGGTACATGGTCAACACCTGAGAAATTTACTGCCCTAACGATCATCTGTTCTACAAACTATATGGCCCGCATATATCACGTAGTAAGTTAGTAAAGTTCCCGAGTGGTGAACGCGCACCAAAAGACCCACAGCACACCGCATTGGAAATTAACGGTCCTGCACATCTACATCCAGCGGCTTCCCGCGACCTTCACCAGGTCATCGGTCCACCAAATGTGAGGCCTTCCTACGCCACGTCTTCGGGTGCGCGGTCCCCACTAGAGAACTTTACTATCCCAACGGTAGCTATATGTGCCCTGGCCTCATAGCTCGTAGAACAAGTGACTGTTGGGTAGTAAAGTTTTTAAGTTGTAACCGCGTACTGGATGACGTAGCATAGGCAGGCCCCCACTCGGTGGACCGATGACCTGGTGTAGGAAGCGGAAAGCCGCTGGATGCGGACGAGCAGGACCGGTCATTCTTTGCGATAAGTCTTTTAGAGCGTAGTCGCCACTCGAGAACTTTAATACCCCAAAGGCCATCTGTTCTACGAGCTTCACGGCCGGGGCAAATAGCTACCATTGGGGCGTTAGGGCAGTAAAGTTCTCTAGTGGCGACCGCACACCGGAAAACGTAGCGTAGACAGGCTTCACACTCGGTTGACCGATGACCTGGTGAAGGTTGCGCAAAGCCGCTAGATGCGAATGAGCAGGACAGGTCATTTTCAATGCGGTGCGTTTTAGTACGCGATCACCACTCAAGAACTTTACTACCTTAACGACCATAATATCTGTTCTACGAAGTATGTGGCTGGGCCAAATCAATAAGTATCTTCTTAGAATTTAGGCCTGTTTTATTTTTCTTGACGAGTCCTTTGATGCAGGTAGGTTCCAAAGTCTGAAGTTGGACCACTCTCTTGATCAGCTTCTGGGTCCAGAACAAAAAACTAACCGTGACAAAAAAGTTAAGGTTTCAAGAAAACAAAGTAGAAAACACAAGCGAATATTTATTCTGGCAGGTTTTGGCGGATTTTTTGCCAGTGTCGGGCAGATTCATCATTTTCGAGATGGTCACACTGTTCCGATTTGCAAATGGCGTGCATTGCATCATGCGTGCGTGCCGTGCATCGCATTTATGTTTGTGGCGGCTCACAATCGCGCGTGATCAATTTCATTTCTTATTTCAGAGATTTAAAAACCGTTTTAAAATATTTTTACAATCCACAAGGTGCTCACTCGCAGGAAAGCTAGTGTAAAATAAATAGTGCGTGTACTTATATATTGGTGTGGTGTGGTGCTGGTACAATCGAAAACAATGTCATCTGAAGACATTGAGCAACTTCTCCATAAATGGGAACTCGATAAATACATCGAAAAATTTATTGGTAAGTAAGTACCTAGTTGGCACATTTATGTATCATACAAGCTCCATAACCTCAAAGCCCAAAGCTTGGGAGGGGACTAGGTCATATCTAAGGTACTAGGTACCGCATCCTGAATTACCTCATAGTACTTACATGTTACTAATTAGGTAACCTACTTTGTTCTTTGTATATTTCAGAAACTACCTATCTACACAATTTTAGAGAGTAAAGCTACATGACCTGACCTGACTACCTGTCTACTTCTTCTATTTGTAGCAGAATTCTGACGGTAATTTTGTGTTTGCGCATGTTTGTGTTGTGCTGTACAGGTGCCCTCCACATGCTTGCCAAGCCACAGCTAGCGCCCACAAGCACAAGCATGTAGAGCGAGGCACTTGGCTAAACAGGCTTGCCTCAGTTTGCCGAGCTTTTGTAGACGCTTGTGGCTTGTGGCAAGCGTGTGTAGGCCCCATGATGATTATGGTGCGGGTCACTGTGTCGTAGAACTAATCTTCGGTTAGCGCTTCGAGTTAACACAAAACTAACCTAGTGTAATTTATATTTTAACATTTATTATTACTTGTACAAAAATGTTACTGATTTAACATTTAACTAAACTGTTTTACATACGTACCTATAACTTACATAATCTTCGTTTTTCCAGAAAACGAAGTTGACTTAGTTGCGTTGCCACTATTAGACGATGGACACATAAAAGAGTTAATTCCTGCCATTGGCCCACAAGCAAAGTTTAAAAAGGCTCTTGCAGACTGGAAAAGCCTTAAGATAAAAGAGGGAGAAGAAAATGAAGATATTAATAACCTAGTAGAAATTTATGGTAAAGACGTAGGAGGTCTCACTCCAAGTGAAAGTTCACCCATCATTTCTCCAGTGTCCACACCTACATCGAGCAAATCATGTGATTCTTCTTGCTCGCTTGACTTCTCAACAGAAAAATTGGTGAGTATACTTAGCTATGTTGTCATTTCATCATCATATCAGCCGAAACACATCTACTGCTGGACAAAGGCCTCCCCAAGGATTTCCACGACAACCTGTCCTGCGCTGCTCGCATCCGTTGCTTCACGCTACCTTCACCAGGTCGTCAGTCCACTGTGTGGGAGGGCTGCCTACTCTACGTCTTCCGATGCGAGGTCGCCACTCGAGAACTTTAGTGCCCCAACGGCCATCTGTTCTACGAGCTATGTGCCCACTGCCATTTAAGTTTAGCCATTCTGTGAGCTACGTCGGTTACTTTGGTTCTCCTACGGATCTCCTCGTTTATGATTCGATCATGCAGGGAAACTCCGAGCATAGCACGCTCCATTGCCCTTTGGGTGACCTTGAGCCTTCTTATGAGGCCCATAGTAAGCGACCATGTCTCAGTTCCGTATGTCATCACTGGCAACACACACTGGTCAAAAACCTTGGTCTTAAGACACTGCAGTATTTGGGATGTGAAGATATTTCGAAGCTTTCTGAACACTGCCAGGCCGAGTTTTATTCGTCGATTGATCTCTTTCTTGAAGTTTTACCTACTTAGCTGGACTGTTTGTCCCAGGTTTACACATTCTCACTTATGGTCTGCTAAATAAATGTTTATTCTATTCTATTCTATTTAAAAAGCGTCGGTGGCTCAACCGGTAACGACTCGGTCCATCTAACCAGAGGTACCGGGTTCAAATCTGGACGGCCAATGTACCAATGAGTTTTTCAAAAACATACATACATATACTTACCGATTGCTTTAACGGTGAAGGAAAACATTGTGAAGAAACCTGCACACGCCTGCGAAGAAACTATACTTATATTAAAATTAAAGGACCAGTACGTTTTATTTTTTCCTTTTTAGAGGTTTCCGTTGGGGGTTTTTAAATTTTAAGTTTTTAGCTTACAATACAATACAATACAATATGTTTATTTGCTGAGAACATACGTTATTTATAAAAATAAAATAATATATTCATTTGTATTTTTCAGAACACAATTCAGGACTAAACAAAACTTCTCAAAACTACTCAAGAAGGTAGACTGCTCCTTAAACGGCGTACGGAACCCTTAGGAGAAACTCTGAGAAAAACTTTGACAAAGGAAACTTCTTCAGAAATAGTTAAACATGACCCCAAAGCACCTGTAACAAATCTACTATATAAAAATAAGTCAGGTTTTCCTTCCTGACGCTATAACTCCAGAACGGCTGGACCGATTTGGCTAATTCTTTTTTTGTCGAGTTCGATATTGTCAGGAGAAGGTTCTTATGTAGGGTAGGGTAGTGTAGTGTAGGGTAGGGTAGGGTAGTTTAGGGTAGGGTAGGGTAGTGTAGTGTAGGGTAGTGTATGTAGGGTAGGGTAGTGTAGGGTAGGGTAGGGTAGTGTAGAGTAGTGTAGTGTAGGGTAGTGTAGTGTATGTAGGGTAGGGTAGGGTAGTGTAGGGTAGGGTACTGTAGGGTAGTGTAGGGTAGAGTAGTGTAGTTTAGGGTAGTGTAGTGTAGGGTAGAGTAGTGTAGTTTAGGGTAGGAAAGTATAGGGTAGGGTAGTGTAGGGTAGTGTATGTAGGGTAGTGTAGGGTAGTGTAGTGTAGGGTAGGGTAGTGTAGTGTAGGGTAGGGTAGGGTAGTGTAGAGTAGTGTAGTGTAGGGTAGTGTAGTGTATGCAGGGTAGGGTAGTGTAGGGTAGGGTAGGGTAGGGTAGTTAGGGTACGGTAGGGTAGTGTAGGGTAGAGTAGTGTAGTTTAGGGTAGGGTAGTGTAGTGTAGGGTAGAGTAGTGTAGTTTAGGGTAGGAAAGTATAGGGTAGGGTAGTGTAGGGTAGGGTAGTGTAGGGTAGGGTTGGGTAGTGTAGTGTAGTGTATGTAGGGTAGTGTAGTGTAGTGTATGTAGGGTAGGGTAGGGTAATGTAGGGTAGGGTAGAGTAGTGTAGGGTAGGATAGTGTAGTGTAGGGTAGAGTAGTGTAGTTTAGGGTAGGAAAGTATAGGGTAGGGTAGGGTAGTGTAGGGTAGGGTAGTGTAGTGTAGGGTAGAGTAGTGTAGGGTAGGGTAGTGTAGTGTAGGGTAGGGCAGTGTAATGTAGTGTAAGGCGGTACGTAGTTCGCCGAGACAGCTAGTGACATATATTTACATTGGATTAAACAAATTGTAAGTATTAAATATTAATACAAGTATAAGGCCTGATTCACATTTGGCTAGTTTAAAGGTATCTATACAATAAAAATTTTCGTTACCCCATTACGTCCCCACAGCTGGGGCACGGGTCTTTTCCCAAGAAGGCTAGGCCATACTTCAAACACGGGGGCCAAGTCCAGGTTGGTGGCGGTTGTAGGGGTAGTGGCGGACCCCTCTGGCAGAACTTTTGAAGCTGCCTATGTTAGAGAAATATGCCACTAACATTCAAACCCATCCAAGCTGTGTCCATGCTTAGGGTCAGTTAACCTGCAAGTGGCACTGAGCTACAACCGCTTCCATATACAATAAAATCAAATTGTAATTACTTTTATGTTAATCTATGTTATGGAAATTTTAAAGAACTGTAATTTTAACAGAACAAGTATTCCCTGCTGAAAACTGCTCAATTTATTACACTAAAGCATCTGAAGGGCCAGGGCGAGCCCATGGTCGGCTATATGACGCAGTAACGAATCTAAAGGCAAAGTTTCGCCGAAACAAAGTGTACCAGCCAAGGCCGCGCGGTTCACTTCTTGAAAAAACTCTAACTCCAGAACCACATAACAAAGAACATGCTAACAAAAGGATAACCTCGCTGTCGGAAGAAGTTTCTGCCTTAACCAGTGAAGAAGATCTCGATTCAGCTGAAGTAGAGGAATGTTTGGAGTGGCTACATTGTTCTGCAGATAATTTAGCTCTTTGCACTGAGAAGTGGTCTAAAACAAGAAAACGACGACTACAGCGTGTCGTATCGGAAGAAACTCACACTTATCTCCTGGAGTTTTCATGTTTAAAGCGTTCATGGGGGCACTCTTTGGTAAGTTAATATATGACATAAATATGGTACCTCCCACACAAACCCAAATTATTTGTAAATATTTCATCAAGTCTGATACGCCTTTATTCTTTGCCATTAAGTAAGCGTTATGTTTAATTTATTGTTGATTTGTGTAAGCCTGACTTCGCTTTATGTTAAGACAAGAAAGTATGCACAGGTTGGCTGTGCAATTTATTTTTAACGTGACAGGGTCGAGAAGGAGACCCGAATTGGGTTATTTTTAAGGTTCCATAGTCAGTCAACAAGGAACCCTTATAGTTTTGCTATGTCTGTCTGTCCGCGGTTTAGCTCAGAGACTATTAATACTAGAAAGTTGTAATTTGCCAAGGGTATACATATTAGTCACGCCGAAAGTAATAATCGGTCTATAACTACCTACGTATCTACATATAATATTTAAAGAATTATCCTCAAACTCCTAACTGTTGAGGAGTTGTACCTTCCATCATCAGCTCATCAACACGAATTGATGGCTACCAGACGCAGAAACTCAATTAGCTTTAGGAAACACACACTCAATACGTGCCTGTAAATTTTGAGAGTTACCCTCGATTTCCCTAGGATCCGACTTCAAAAAAGGAGTAGGTTCCGTTCCACTGTATGTTTTTTTTAATGTATGTTCACCGATTACTCCGTCAATTGTGGACCGATTTTCAAAAAGTATACTTCCAAGGTGGTCCCATTTTCACCAAGTCAGGATCTGATGATGGGATCCTGGGGAAATCGAGGGCACCCTTAAATTTTATAGGCATGTATAACGTGTTTCATGTATTTTCTAAAAGTGTTCAATTTTTTACATCTGATAATAATTTTATGTTTATGAGCTGATGATGGAAGGTGCAACTCCTCAACGGTTATGAGTTGGAGGATAATTCTTTAAATATTATACGTAGATACTTAGGTAGGTATTGACCGTTAGTCGATTTTTTTCAGGTTATTCAGGTGAGCTAACGAAGGAAGGTTTGACTTCTTAATATTCATGCTGCTGAGATGATGATGGACCCTATTGATTGGTGCCATAAGATTATGTTGTCTTTTCTGATTTTAGTGGGTTCAGCTAATGGCTAAGCGATTCTTTAAACATCAATTAATACATTTTATTTTTAAAAGTAAAAATTCTTTCAGCTTACAGCAGATTTTGACCAGTGGTACCCTGGAAATGAAAATAGCTTCGAAAATAAGTTTCCACTTTTGAAGAAGAAGTTGATTCAACTGTTAGGAAATGTCTCAAACAGAAGTCTATTTGTTCAGGAACTAAAGAATCTCGTGAAAAGTAAGTTTTATTTTGCTTTCTTTTATTTTACCTACTTAACCCCTGATTCAGAAAGGGGTGTACTGAAACTGATTTTTATATTTTTTATAAATAATTATTTGTTTGCTAAAACCTTTTCGTAAGTAGTAGGTAACAAATAATTGACCGTAATTGTTTTTTATATATAAACATACTCACCGAGTATGAGTTATTAAACGATTTCAATTAAGGAGGAGGTTTATCAATTCGACCGTATATATATATATATATATATATATATATATAATTTGTTTGTTCGTGGATAACTTCCTCGTTTATGAACCGATTTTGATGATTCTTTTTTTGTTGGAAAGGAGATATCCCAAGGGTGGTACCATGATAAGGAAACGAGGATCTGATGATGGCATCCCATATAAATCGAGGGGAACCTTAAAAAATACCTACCTTTGATTTGAGTACTTTCGTAAAATCCAAAATTTATTAATTTTTATTAAAGTAAAGATTAAATAAAGTTTATTGTATTTGTTTGTGTAAGCAGTTCATAGCCAGGGTTACAAAATCCCCAAAGAAAAAACTCTAAACTTTAGGATAGGTATATGAAAGAACATTCATTGTTGTCCAATAACCAGTTACAATGTTTAGACTTAATAATCTTTTTTTTAACAGACTCTGATCCAGAGACGAGCAATATTGCTACACTTCTCACTATTCCACATCTTCTGGGAGCAGTGCAAATCAGGAAGAAGAAATGTTCTGTGGCAGAAGTCCGAGAAAGCTTCATTACACGCATTGAAACGGAAACCTTGATAAACGAAGAATGTCGTAAACGACACGACACATACAAGACTTTCGGTATTACAGTTCAACCGTACGTCATTGTCATCGGTCCACTGGAAAAAAATACCGGAAGGTACGTTATCGTTGATAACTTGATATACGAACTGCCAAACATATGTAATGCGGTGGATACTTGCTTTAAAATTATATGGGCATTAAACCTGAAATACGCAGGTGAATGCTTGCCAGTTTGGCAATTTTTGCAAAGAGCTGTGTATATTTCCAAGGCAGCAGATTTAAAAGAAAAACTACCTGCACGCACTACTTATTGTACACTAGCTTTCCTGCAAGTGAGCACCTTGTGGATTGTAAAAAATTTTTAAAACGGTTTTTAAATCTCTGAAAAAAATAATGAAATTGATCACGCGCGACTTGAGAGTTGAGCGGTTGGCGGACTCACAAACATAAATGCGATGCACGCCCGCTTGATGCAATGCACGCCATTTGCAAATCGGAATCATCCCACTCCAACAAGCGGTTCCTTTAAAAAACAACTAATAAATTTAATTGACTAGGTATAGGTTTCTTGACGAAATTTATTCAGTTTCATAAGTAGAAGCCATAGTAAAATTATTGCGGTTTTTTTATCGACGATTCTAATAAATAAATAGCATCTATTCATGTTTGGTGATAGCTTACGGTTCTCCTATTGCCTTTATGCTGCAAGTTTTACGCAACTACTTTAACTGTCAAAAATTTACAAGAAAATGCCTCTTTGTATTTTTTTAATAACTATCTTTTTTGTATTTTGTCAATTTTGTTAAGTTGAATTGCTGTTCGTTAGTCTCGTTAAAACTCGATAACGGCTGGACCGATTTGGCTTATTTTGGTATTGAATTATTTGTTGAAGTCTAGAGAAGGTTTAAAAGGTGAATAAATATGAAAATGCTTGTAATTAAATAAAAAAAAATATCAGTCAAATATTAATTGGTTTAAGGGTAGGGTAGTGTAGTTCAGGTGTAGTGTAGTTAGGGTAGGGTAGTGTAGTATAGGGTGGGGTAGGGTAGTGTAGGGTTGGGTAGTGTTGTGTAGGGTAGGGTAGGGTAGTGTAGTGTAGGGTAGGGTAATGTAGTGTAGGTGTAGTGTAGTTAGGGTAGGGTAGGATAGTGTAGTGTAGTTAGGGTAGGGTAGTGTAGTGTAGGGTAGTGTAGTGTAGGGTAGTGTAGTGTAGGGTAGGGTAGTGTAGTGTAGGGTAGGGTGGTGTAGGGTAGGGTTGGGCAATGTAGTGTAGGTTAGGGTAGTGTAGGGTAGCGTAGTGTAGTGTAGGGTAGGATAGTGTAGTGTAAGGTAGGGTAGTGTAGTGTAGGGTAGGCTAATGTAGTGTAGGTGTAGTGTAGTTAGGGTAGGGTAAGGTAGGGTAGTGTAGTGTAGGGTAGGGTTGGGTAATGTAGTGTAGGTTAGGGTTGTGTAGTGTTAGCTAGTTTGAAATAACTCTGAATATGTTATTTACTGTGTACTTTTTGTCGGTTAGTCCTCTTTAGCATTTACTTTAATGTTAAGTTCTAGTTAAGAGCGAATTCACAAAATCCCTTACAAACTTTAAATTTCAATTTTTGAAAATGAAATGAGCCGTTTCTAATGGAACTATACTTACACATAAGCAAGTCACGAAATTCTAGTTTGTGGATAGGTCACATTTTCATAATACTTTATTATTAAAAGATTTTTTAGCGAATTTTAAGATTAGTAAAAACCTGAAATTGCTATTATTTAGTAACATTATATTTTTGATAATGTAATCTATCCATAAACTAGAATTTAGTCACTTGCTTATGTGTATACAGTTTCATTAGAATCGGCCCCATCCATTTTCAAGAAATAATAATTTAATATTTTTTTTTAAATAGAATAGAAACGATTTTGTAAATAAAATTTCAATAGTACCTACTTGTTATGTAAGTACTTACATGTAAAATAAAATTATTTTAAAAGTAACTTTAAGGATAAGTACCTATTATTATAATGTTGATAGCATTAATTTTTATTACAACTATTATCTACAAGACACTGTCTTTTTTGTATTTTTCTAATAAAAATATAATGCAGTACCGAAATGAAGGTTTTATTTACAAGGCCTTCACATTTTTCATGCTTCGTGTTATTTAACTTTCAGCTGATACTGTTAAGAGGCTCCATTGTGACCCCAGCGCCACGTAAAAATAAAATTTATAAAATTTTATTCGCTATAAACACAATTTATCAAAAACCTATTTAATTGTATACAGTTTTTGAGTTTGTGGTATAGTTTATTGAGATTTACCAATAAACTATAAAGCAATAATCGTGTAATTAGATTTAAAATAAATTGTGATAGTAGCAAATAGTTATTTTTTAGAAGTTTCGCTAGAGCTCACTGTGCAGCCTCTTAAAAAGCAGTTTATGCTACTCATGGGGAACAGTAGTATTACTGTTTCTCATAAATAGTGGGTACTGCATGGATGTCATTTCTACAGTTGAGAAACAATAACTTCTACTTATCCAAGAGTAGTAAGTAGGTGGTACTGTTCCTCAACAGTAGAAATTACATTTCCACGCAGTATCCACTACTGTTGACAAACAGTATTACTACTGTTGAAAACAGTGCCAGCTACTGTTGCTTACGTAGGTACTACTGTTGACAAACAGTAGTACCTACGTAAGCAACAGTAGCTAGCACTGTTTTCAACAGTAGTAATAACGGTAAAACAGTGCCAGCTACTGTTTGTCAACAGTAGTACCTACTTACGGCACAGTAGCTGGCACTGTTTTCAACAGTAGTAATAACGTTAAAACAGTGCCAGCTACTGTTCGTCAACAGTAGTACCTACTTACGGCACAGTAGCTGGCACTGTTTTCAACAGTAGTAATAACGTTAAAACAGTGCCAGCTACTGTTCGTCAACAGTAGTACCTACTTACGGCACAGTAGCTGGCACTGTTTTCAACAGTAGTAATAACGTTAAAACAGTGCCAGCTACTGTTCGTCAACAGTAGTACCTACTTACGGCACAGTAGCTGGCACTGTTTTCAACAGTAGTAATAACGTTAAAACAGTGCCAGCTACTGTTCGTCAACAGTAGTACCTACTTACGGCACAGTAGCTGGCACTGTTTTCAACAGTAGTAATAACGTTAAAACAGTGCCAGCTACTGTTCGTCAACAGTAGTACCTACTTACGGCACAGTAGCTGGCACTGTTTTCAACAGTAGTAATAACGTTAAAACAGTGCCAGCTACTGTTCGTCAACAGTAGTACCTACTTACGGCACAGTAGCTGGCACTGTTTTCAACAGTAGTAATAACGTTAAAACAGTGCCAGCTACTGTTCGTCAACAGTAGTACCTACTTACGGCACAGTAGCTGGCACTGTTTTCAACAGTAGTAATAACGTTAAAACAGTGCCAGCTACTGTTCGTCAACAGTAGTACCTACTTACGGCACAGTAGCTGGCACTGTTTTCAACAGTAGTAATAACGTTAAAACAGTGCCAGTTACTGTTCGTCAACAGTAGTACCTACTTAAGGCATAGTAGCTGGCACTGTTTTCAACAGTAGTAATAACGTTAAAACAGTGCCAGCTACTGTTCGTCAACAGTAGTACCTACTTAAACAACAGTAGCTGGCACTGTTTTCAACAGTAGTTATAACGTTTTCACGCAGTACCCGCTACTGTTGACCAACAGTATTATCTACTTAAACATCAGTTGCTGGCACTGTTTTCAACAGTAGTAATAACGTCTCCATCCAGCACCCAATACTGTTGACAAACAGTAGTACCTACTTAAACAACAGTAGCTGGCACTGTTTTCAACAGTAGTAATAACGTTTCTATCCAGCACCCACTACTGTTGACAAACAGTATTACCTACTTAAACAACAGTAGCTGGCACTGTTTTCAACAGTAGTAATCACATCTCCACGCAGTGCCCAGTACTGTTAAGAAGCAGTAGTAAGTATTCATAAAACAGTAGTAGTTACTGCTTACCGATCAGTAAGCGCTACTGATTAAAACAGTAGTAGTTACTGCTTACCGATCAGTAAGTGCTACTGATTAAAACAGTAGTAGTTACTGCTTACCGATCAGTAAGCGCTACTGTTTCCTCTTACTGTGTGTTTTTACTGTTTCCTCTTACTGTGTGTTTTTACTGTTTCACTTTACTGACTTTAACAGTTAAATTAACCGTAAGGACTTAACTGTTTTCTTTCAGTCAGAATCACTGTTTCTTTCAGTTGGCTCCAGTTTTACTGGACAAAACAGTTCTTTTTAATGAAATTTCGGTTAGTATTACCGATTTTTTTTTTCAGTGTTCGGAGATATCATACGATTGGTATTCTAAAAGGAAACGAAAAATATTTTTTCTGAAGGTAATTTGGATATTGGTTTGCCTGGGGATATTTGTAATGATTCTTTTTGATGTGTGGTTGTATTGATATTTTCTTGATACTCTCTATATGAATAATGATTTTGATTTATCTGTACAGGATGTAACAAAATTGGTGTCATCATATCAGCCTACCTCGGGCTGTGGCAGAATTACCAGTGTATTGCTCGCAAGAGCAAATCAACACACTTGAGTCACGGCCCTTTTGTACTACTGCAACACACATATGTTTTTGTATTATTATTTTTTTTGCTCTTTTTATTTAGTTATATTTTGTTTTATATTATGTATGATTGTAATAATATGTGTGTGATTGCAGTGACAAATAAACGTGTTATCTATCTATCTATCTATCTACCCTGAATTAGGGCGATCGGGCCTTAGATGACCACGCGGGCCCAGCGCGGGTTGGTCTACTTCACAAGTTCACACACAACCTTCGAGTTTCTTCGCAGGTGTTAGCAGGTTTCCTCGCGATGTTTTCCTTTTCACCGTTAAAGCAATCGGTGAGTATATGTACGTAAGTTACGAAAAATTCATTGGTACTTGGCCGTCCGGATTTGAACCCGGCACCTCTGGTTAGGAGGACCGAGTCG